>VMDR010002051.1:0-102261 GCA_007922815.1 Macrotus californicus | reverse complement strand
CTTTCTTTCTGCTGCGTAGAATTCCATTGTGTAAATGTACCACAGTTTTTTGATCCACTCGTTGACTGATGGGCACCTAGGTTGCTTCCAGCACTTGGCTATTGTAAATTGTGCTGCTATGAACATTGGGGTGCGTAGGTTCTTTTGGATTGGTGTTTCAGGGCTCTTAGGGTATAATCCTAGCAGTGGAATTGCTGGGTCAAAAGGCAATTCCATTTTTAGTTTTCTGAGGAAATTCCATACTATTTTCCACAGTGGCTGCACCAGTCTACAATCCCACCAACAGTGCACTAGGGTTCCCTTTTCTCCTCATCCTCTCCAACACTTGTTTGTTGATTTGTTTATGGTGGCCATTCTGACCGGTGTCAGGTGGTATCTCATGGTGGTTTTAATTTGCATCTCTCTGATGGCTAGTGATGCTGAGTATCTTTTCATATGTCTCTGGGCCCTCTGTATATCCTCCTTGGAGAAGTCTCTGTTCAAGTCTTTTGCCCATTTTTTAATTGGGTTTTTGGTCTTCCTGGAGTGGAGTCCTGTGAGTTCTTTATATATTTTGGAGATCAAACCCTTGTCTGAGTCATCATTGGCAAATATGTTTTTCCATATAGTTGGTTCTCTGTTCACTTTAATGCTGTTTTCTTTAGCCATGCAGAAGCTTTTTAATTTGATGAGGTCCCATTTATTTATTCTTTCCTTTATGTCCCTTGCTTTAGGGGACACATCATTGAAGATGTTGCTGCGAGGAATATCTGATATTTTCCTGCCAATGTTTTCCTCTAGGACTTTTATGGTGTCATGGTGTATATTTAAGTCTTTTATCCATCTTGAATTGATTTTTGTGTGTGGTATAAGTTGTTAAGTACTCTTTGATATTCTCCCTGTCTTCCTTCAGGTCCTCTTTATCATAATCCCATTTGATTTTTTTAAAGCATAATGTTTATCAGAATCTGATAATAGTGCTTAGATGTTTAGTATCTATCCTTCTCCAGTAGCTCCATAAATGGAGAGACTCTGTCTGCCGTGAGTACTGTATTCCCGGCACTTAGCAGGATTCCTGGCATTTAGTAAGTGCTAGAAGCAAATCTGGTGAGTGATCCAATGAATGGATGTTTCTACCGAAAGGCTGAGGAACTCACTTCATGAACAGCTGTGTTGTGTCCCCACATATATCACATGCGTCATCTCTTACTCTCCCTACAGCTCTTGAAGGTGGGGGGTGGGTAGTGTTCTCCTTACTTTGTAAATGAGGAAACCAAAACCCAGTTCATCTCTTCCCCAAGATCACCCAGCTTGAAAATGTCAGCACTAGATTCAAAGCTGATCTCTATCCCAAAGCCCTGATGGTGCTTCTACTGCATTATTTGAAAACGAAAAAAAACAAAAACAAAAAAGAAACCCATGAGGCAGAGGTCAATAGATGATAAATTCCAACCAAACCTTAAACCCCTTGGAAACAGTTCAGGATCTCATGGGAGAATTTGTGTTCAATTCAAAAGGAATTGTTAGGTGGTCCTGTGGTCACCTGCGCTGGCTCCAAGGAGGTCCAAATAAATAATTTTTATTCTTGGCCCCAGCCCCTTACTTAGGTCAGGACTAGAGTTTATAGGTCACCCAAGTGAAAGATGCAAAATGCTCGCTTTTGTTAGTTTAGTCAAACACTTGTCAGAGCAAACCATTCAGCCTTCAGACCGGGAAGGAATTCAAGCCACACTCACAAATCAGGAACGAAAGATAATCCTTGCTCTTTTCTGGAAAGTTTATTTTTTTTGGTGGGGAGAATTAAATCCTGTGAGAAACAGTATTCAAGTGTTCACGCAACCCCCGCCAACTCTCAGAGGGATTTCAAACTCCGGGCCCCCTTTCTTGTTTCCTGCCCCGATGAATTGATGGATGTGGACTTACGGGGCCTCTTTTCTCTCTTTGTTTCTATGCACATTTATACAAAAACAGAATTACCTGAGTCAGAGTAAGAAATTAGTGGTCATTGTGTTCTTTTCCTCCCCTTTCCTCATAGAGAGAAAAATGTCAAAATCCTGCTTTTGGTCTTTCCTCCCCATGGTGACAAACCTGTGTATTTTATGGACTTTTCTCCCTGAGCCAAGAGAGCCCACATTGGGTGAACCATCTGAAATTCCTAATTAATTTAGCCAAGACAGCTTAGGCACTGAAATAGCAAGCTGTGGGGTGATGATCAACACAGATGAAAACAAAGATACATTCTGTGATGTTTGGAACATGGTTCCTCTCCAGTTGAGTTCAGGAGAGTCATACGTGGGGAAAGAGGGGCTGCCTTCTGCAGTGTGATACGTCTCAGTCTAGCAGCAGCGTCATTTCTGTCAACTTCTGAAAGGGAGGGTCTGTGCTCCTTTCCTCCCCATTGGGCATGGCTGGGCCACCCTCGGCCTGCGGGGGCTCTGCCAGCACCTGCAGAGGTTGCTCTTGGGACCTCCGCTCTGACCCCTCTTCTGCTCTGTGCCCTTCCTTAGTCATCCTTCAGGTCCGACTCGGACAGCCCTCGGGAAGAAGGGGCCCCTCTGCACAGTGCTCACTCCATCAGACCACCTGCCATGTGCCAGACATTCAGTTAGGACCTAAACAAATGTCACAGGAGGCAAACACAAGGCCTGTGGGCCGAATCCGGCCCTCTACTTTGTTTTATCTGGCCCAACACCTTGTTTCAACCTGGTGGCAGCGCTGAGCTCCTTGCCCCTAGTTAAGGAATACTTAGATTTATACAGTCCTAAAATTATATTTGGCCCTTTGAAGGCAACCCCTAGGCTGATGTAGCCTCCAGTGAAAATGAGTTTGACACCCCTGGGTTAGGCCTTCGTGGGGTCTGGAGAGGGAAAGACACACTCATCAAATAATTCCACTCTTAAACGTAGAGTTATAAACTGAGGTGAGAGCCTCTCCTTTTTGTAGGCTGTGGGAGGGAGGAAGGGGAGCACTCCCCCGAGGAAAGGATGCTCGAGCTGAGATCTAAAGAATGAACAGAAATCAACTAAGCCCATGTGTATCTGTGCACCGTGTGTGTGTATACTGGTGTGTTGTGTGCACACGTGCATGCACATGATTGAAGTGTGTCTGCGTGTATGCCGGGGCACACACACACACAGAGGATCTAGTCCATGTAGAAGAAACCCAGAAGGAGCTGTGACTCCCTAGAAAAAAAAGAATGGAGGCCACGACTAGACGGCAGTGTGAGAAGAATTTTGGAAGGGGGGGGAGCAGTGAGTTAGGGCAGTGTCTCTCAGCCTGCTTTTTGTGACCTTCCCCTGAAGGAGTCTTTTTAGGACATTTCTTTTTTTGATGATCCTTCCCCATGAAATTCGGATACTGCAGGCATACTCTATACCTGTTTATATGTTCCATGTGTGTATGTATGTATATATATATACACATGTGTGTGTGTGTATGCATGCACACAGTTAAGAGCCCTTTTCCCCCTTGGTGGCTAGGTCACCCCCAGAGAGAATGAATGGGTCAGGGAGGAAAGGTCAAGAGCTTTGTAAAGTTGTGTGTTAAACTGAGTCGTCATTTTCATGTGACAAAACGCACGGCTTTTAAGCGTGTAGTGGTGTAAGTTCTGTCAGACGTACACACCTGTGTACCTAGCTACCAGTCAGACCGTAGCCCACTTCCCGCCCCGCAGAGACTTCCCTCGTGCCTCGTGCCAGCCAGTCCCCTCCCACTGGACGTAAGCACTGTGGTTCTTTCTGTTACCAGAAATTAGTTTGGGACTTGGGAGTCAGAATCCTGGCTCCACTCCTCAGGCCTCTGTGATGTTTCACCTTGAACTCCAATCTTCCCAGTCTAAATCGCCTTTGCCTTGCACCCCAAGAATTCTGCCCGCTCCTCCCACTTGCCCCATGTTTCTGTCCCCCAGCTTGTTTAGACAGCCACTGCCACACCCCACTGGACACCAGGTCCTTGCTGGCTGACCGCATGTGAAAACCCTATTCCCAGACCTCCTTCTCCCCCACTTTCAGAAAGCCCCAGAAGCACGTCTGACTTCGGGCCAGTCATTCTCCTTCCCTTCATCAGACCCATCACATTCTCTCTCTCTCGTGGCCAATCCTGTGCTCACCAAGGACTCCCAGTTCCTAGTGTGTGCCTGGCGCTGGGTCCTATGATGAAGGCCAAAGGCATGGTGTCAGACACCAGATGTGTGAGTCCCAGCTGCACCCCTTCTCTAGGGGCCAGGATAACTACATAAACTCTCATCTAAGCCTCAAATTCTTCTCCTCTCAAGTGGCACTTCTAATAGTCATAATAGGTCAGAAGGCCTCTAGGATCCAGGTGGGTAAGCCAGTAGCTGCTTTTCAAAAGGGAGGGCCTGTGTGGTCCCATCAGGGAAATCAAAATGCAAAATCTTTAGGCAGACATCTGACAAAGGCTACCTCTGTTTGCCAGAAATTCCAGTTGGTAAAATCATTGGTCACAGTGACTTACAGCTTAGTGGGTCAGGAGGTAAGTCCCTAAGGACACAGCACTTCCCTGCAGGCAGCTCTTCCCAATCGGAATCACCCCCTCGGCACTTACCGGACTGGAAATACAAGCATGTGACACATCACGGGACCTTGGCCAGTATCTACTTGTGCTTGAGTTCAGTCATGAGAAAGAAACCGCACAGTAATTTAACAGGCAAAGTAGAATGCAAAGAATTCATAACTACAATGTGAAGTTGGCTATTAAAAAGAGAATCCTAAAGAATGTAGCAAAAGCCAAGCTAGGGAACATAAATACGTGTATATGTGTAAATATATGTGTATAAATACACATAGTGGAGATGGAACTCCCTCTCCCCCTACTTCCCACCATTAATAGGTAAAAAAAAGTCATAATAAACACTCCATAAATGGTTGTAGGTATCAATTATTATATTGATTGTTATAGTCATTGTGTTATTCTGCATCTTCTGGCCAATTCTTGCTTAAGTCAGTTTGTATTTACAAACATGTAACACAAAATAACAAAACAGTAGCCGTAACAGGACGTCGTGGGGTTCTATGTAATCATATGCTTCTGCTTTATTGCAGGGTGCTGTAGCAATTCTGTCACTTTCTTAGAAATCCCAAACCTCCATTTTTCCTCTTAAAATGGCAATGAGAATGGCCATATAATATAACTGTGAGGATAAATAAGAAAATATGTATGAAGGATCAAGCCCATGCCTGTCACATGGTGGACATTCAGTGAGCATCATCTAACATATTTCATCAAATGTCAGGTGCATCGATCATAAGATGTGACTCAATTTCAGAGCTGTTCAAATATGCATCTTAGCACCAGCGACTGCTGGCCTTACATGAACTTCCAGCCCTGCTGACTGCTACACCTGTATCAGTGGGTTTCTTCTTGCTTACTCCTAAGCTTGTTTAACACCAAGTTGAAACTAAACACTTTTATCCACAATTGTAGAAAAGCTATCTTTTACAAAGCAAACACATGGCAAATTTTAGGAACATCTTGGTATAATCCTGAGCTGCTCCTAAATTGATCTGCTCTGGGCTCTACTTTGGGCTTTCTTTGTGCTGGATCCCTGGAGATGCCTCCAGGTATAAAGTCAGGGCTCCCTTCCTGCCCCCACCACCTTCAACACCACCAGATTGGCCTATACCTGAGATAAATTCAAAACTGTCCCAACCAAGGCTGGACATCTGTTTCCAAAGCCATACTCATGGATTTATCTGTGACCAAGCCAAGTATCTTGGAAATTAAAGATAAATATAATAGTGTCTCTACTGTTGCTGCTGGTTTGTGACTTGCCAAAGATTGGCTCAGTTTGGAGCCTTATATTAGCCCTGTTAGCTAATTTGTTCCTAGCCTAATTAGGCTCCTTTATGAGACCATAAAATCCTTCAAAACAATGGTTAAGACTAGCATATCCTTGTCATGTAAGAGCTGGAAAGAAGTTGGTCCACAGCTCAGGTATGTTTCTGTGGTCTCTGACCCCTGTTTTGTAGTTTTACTTTGCTCAGCTGCCATTCCCAAGGTCACTTCAAGGTCTAGGAGGGCTACTGCCACTCTAGCCATTAGATTTGTATTCCAGTCACTTACAAAGGAAGAAGGGAGGAGAAGGGCACTAGTTTTTCTTTAAAGATACTTCCTGGAAATATCTCATTGCCCAGAACATGACCACACATGGCCACACTTAGCTGCAAGGGAATCTGGGAAATATGAGTTTATTCTGGGTGACTATTATGGGTTAAACTGTGTTCCCACAAAAAAGATATATTGAAATTTTGCCCTGGCCAGTGTGTCTTGGTTGGTTGGAGTGTCATCCTGTGCACCAAAAGGTCATAGGTTCAATTCCTGGTCAGCGCACATACCTAGGTTGTGGGTTCGGTCCCTGGCTGGAGTACAAATGGGAGGCATCTGATCGGTATTTCTTTCTCACATTGATGTTTCTCTCTCTCCCTCCCTTCTTCTCTCTATAAAATCAGTAAATGTATCCTTGGTTGAGGATCAAAAAATAGAAAGAAAAGATATACTGAAGTCCTAATTCCCAGTACCTGAGAATGTGATCTCACTCGGAAATAGGGTCTGGACAGAGGTCATTAAGTTAAGATGAGGTCTTTAAGTTAGGCCCTAATCCAGCATGACTGGAGTACTTGAAAAAAAGGGGGTGCGAAATTTGGAAATAGAGACATATGTGGCACAAAAGACAGACAATGTGAAGACACACGTGGAGAAGGTGGCCGTGCAGCTGGAGTGACGCATCTGCAAGCCAAAGGAAGCCAAGGATTGTCAGTAAATGCAAGAAGCTGGAAGATGAAAGAAAGATTCTCCCCTGAAGTGATCAGGGAGAGCATGGCCCTTCTGACACCTGGTTCCACACTTCTGGCCTCCGGATCTCTGAGACGATGCATTTCTGTTGTTTGAGGGCACCCAGTTTTTGGTATTCGTTATGGTAGCCCTAGAAACTGATACAATGGCCACATGTCCAGAAAAAAAATGGAGGTTCTATTAATAAAGAGGGAGGGGATAGTGGACCTTGGGGACAACTTCTGTCACTGACCAGAAAAAATGGTTCAGCAAATACTTATTGAGTGTCTGTCGCATACGATGTCTCGGGGACCCAATGGTGAGCAAAGCCAGAGAGGTCCCTGTCCTCATGGAGCTTCAGGTCTAGTAATGGGTCAGGTACCAACTATTCACACCAATATTTAATTATAAACTGAAGTATGTATGTTTGGCAGGAACATTACTGAGTGTAAGACCTGGAGTCTCAGATAGAAATTTTTGTATGTTTGCACAATTCATTAATTTTCAAAATTCCAAAATTCTATAAAGTCATGTGCTAAGTCTATGGTTTTGCTTTTAGCTGCAGTTTCATAGTTCCGCCCACCATTTCTTTCCTACCAGATGAAATAAAATATCGTTGATATTATAGTTCCAGCTATGGTTCTCAGAGGGGCAACAGCTGGGAAAAAGTGACTTGACAGAGAGCAACATGGAAAAACATTTGTTTGGCAGGATCAGGTCACTGGAACAGGGATTAGGGGTGTTGAGTTGATTGAATGCTTTGTTTTGCATATTCCTGTCCATGCCCGCCCCCCCATCTCTTCCATCTCAGTGAGTAATCATTGCCATCCGCCCAGTTGTTTGGGCCAGAAGTCATGCTTCCTTTTCTCTTCTCCCTCCAGTTCAAGATACTTCCATAGTGTATCTCGAGTGTATCTGTTTTTCTTCATTTCCCAAAATCCAAACCACTGTCATCTCAGCACGACTACAGTGGTTCTGACTGGTCATCTTACATCTGTTCTTGCAGCTCATAATCCATTCCCCACCCTGTAGCCGCAGGAAGTCAGGTGCTGCCGACTCCAGCTTGAGATCCTTCATTGGTTCCACATATCCATTCAGGAGAAACTCCTACCATACCCTGTACAGTTTCACGTGATCTGACTCTACCTGGCTTTCAGATCTTATCTCCTGCCACTCACCTCCTTGCTCACCTCCATTATTACCTTTCATTTTCTCAAACCAGTGACTGTCTTCCCTCCATAGGACTTTGGTGTGCATCATTCCTTTCTTCTAGAATTCTCTTGCCCTGGCTTTTCACAGCAAGGCTCCTTATCTTTTACACCTCACCTTTCTTGTCTCCTCCTTTCTGTGTCGGATGGAAATTCTCCATAGCATTTCTGTTCACCTCTCATTGGCTGGAGTTGTGTTGTGCGGTCCCTTCATAGGGGGCTGGGAATTTGGGTATTTCATTTTCCAGCTTTGATAGGGCAAGAGAAAGGGAGGTTGGGATGAGGAAAGGTGAGACAGACCCACAGCATCTGCCAGAGCCAATTTCTCTATACCTCCCTGTTTTTATTTTTCACAGATATGTATTTATTTTCTTTTAACCTCACTTAGACATGCACTCTGTGAGTACAGGGATAGTATCTAATTATTTTTTATTGCATGCTCAATAAATGTTTGTTGAGTCAATAAATTAATTTCTGCAGCCAGGGACAGTGGATACTTTGACTGAGGCACTGTTTTTGCTTCACTAGAGTAAGAAGATTTGTTAGAGTAGCAGAATACCTAGTGAATTTCATTCTAGCACCTTCCAAATTACATGACACTTATAAAGGTGCTCAGATTTTTTTTTAGGGTTCAGTGAATTGATCCTATTTATTCCTGTTCATGTCTTCCTATTTCTAAGATAGTAAATAATTCCTGGAAGTTATTACCAGAGCCGCATCACTATGTTCTAAGACGGACAGGCAAACATAAAATGTACTGCAGTCTAGCAGCAAAAAGGTGGTTTACATGAAAATCCCTAGCATTTTGTCTGGTCCAAAGTTAGTACTCATTTATATTTTGTAAAAGAATTTGAGCATGTCCGTGGATGTCCAGACCATAGTATTTCAGTCAGATATAGAGACAGACGACACTGAACATATTTACATAAAAAGGTAGTTTTTCCATTTAACAGTTTTGAGTACCTGTGCCAACCTTTCAGTAGATTTCGTGCGGAGCTAGGGAAAACAGTTCTAAGATAAACATACGCGATATTTGTTGAGTGATAGTGCGTGCTACGTACCATGCTAGGTGCGTTATCTCTGTTTTAGCATTTATGATAACAATCCTGGGACATAGGTATTTTCTCCATTTTTACAGATGGAAAAAAATGAGCTTCAGGGTGCAGGGAGGGGGCTGGTTAAGAATTTTGCCCAAGATTAAGACTCGTGTATGAATTCAGATATTCCCAGATCTAGATCACGTGCTTTAGAGCCATTGTTGTATATGTGTGGAACTGAATATATCCAGGGAATATCTAGACCAAAAAAATTGCTCATGATGTCATAGGGGTGTAGATGGTCCTGTGGACAGAAGCATAGTATTATTGCATTTGGGACCTTTGTGCACTGGCTCTCCTTGTATTGCTGTGCCCTCCGAGAACATAACACTGATAGATAGCATTCTGGCGTGGTAGTAAATGCAAATCCACGAGGTGTTTAAAAGTGAAAAGATTGAGCTTTGGAAACTGGAAAGAGTGTCTTTGTCTCTGCACGTTCTGTATTCCAAGGACATGAGCAGCCCAAATCTGTTGATCTTCCGCGTGTGATATGAGACTCCACACTTGAGCTGTGCTCCTGATGAGTATTTTCTGTCAGCAGGAAGCCCCAAAAGCATGAACCCTAGATTGTCATGACCCCAAGTGGAGATTCTGAGGCTGTGACTGTAGGTGATAGCCTTAGGCAAAGTCTGTGCTGAGCACAGTCAGACAGTTAGTTGCTCAGCTCCACTCAGAGCTTTAGTTTCTGGTTTTTGCTCATTCTGTGTTTTGTCTGACGTTGGTTCAGGTTCTCATTCTGGCTGAGTCTCATCTATTGACTTGTCTCTCTTTATGTTGGACTTTATTTTCTGAGCCATCTGTCCTTCAGCCCCCAGGCACAAACATACTCCTCTCGCCTGTGCTACTGTGCAACCAGAGTGCAGGGTCTGTAGGCCTGCAGATTGACAGGGACCCGAAGATGCTCTGACCCCCACAGGACCTCTCTGGGTCTTTTGACATCACCTTCAAACTGCTTTGACTTCTGGGAGGTGAAGGAAGCCATGGACAATGTTTAATGGTTATTGATTATCTTTTTTTCTTGGCTCTCATTCAGGATTTTGCACTGGGTAGATTTATAGATGAAATATGTTTGAAATTCACCCATATATAAATGTCTGTTGAAGTGCCAACACCAATGGTAGTACAACTTACACTACCGATAATCTGAAACTTTGAGCCAGAAAGATTATGCTGGTTCTTAACGTGATTTAGGGGTTGTGTGCTTCTTTGAGAACCCAGTGATAGCTATGGATCTACTTCCCAGGATTTTAGGGGTATGTGTATGATAAGAATTTTCCAATAAAACTGAAAGAAAAGAAAAAAAAGAATTTCCCAGTCTGACCTCTTTGTTTTATACGTAAAGAAAGTGAGGCCCACAGAAGTGAAGGGACCCACCTCCAGGGGTGAGTGAGATCTCCAGAACTCAGGTCTGATCCCCCGAACTTGCTGTTAAAGGAGACATATGTGTTGTAATAGATCAGCTTCAATGCTTGGCCTGTTGGACACCCAGTTCTATTATTTCCATCCCTCCTCTATTCTACCCATACCATCATAGTCATTTCAGTAATAGGAGCTCTTTGAGCTATGTTATGGTCAACTGTTTTTAACAATAACGAATAACAATAATAGTGCCTTGCTTTTGTAAGACAAGTATCGGAGAATGTTACCTCTATGATTGAATTCTCACAATTTTCTGAAATAGAGGTAAGTACTATTAATTCCATTTCACTTGCTAGAAAAAAAACAAGACCCAAGTTGTGTTTAGGGCCAGGTGAAGAGTGAATTTTAGTTCTTCCTGTGCACTTTGAGGTACAGGGCTTACATCTAATCCTCTTGTGTAAAACACGCATGAGCAAGAACACGAAGACCCTTGAGTGTTTCTAAACCTCCACTGTACCTGAGAATCACTTGGGGCAGCTCCTCAAAAATACCCAAGAAGCGGGTTCATTGGTCTGTGGTGAGGCCCAAGACGTCAGCACTTTTCAGACAGTGCCAGGTGGTTTTGACGTGCAGCGGCCAGCAACCATCCCGGGTCTCTGAACAGGTGGATACGACGCTGCGCGATGAATCCCCGCATGTTGGATGAGGGGCTGTGTGGACCTTCATGCTTCAAATGCATATGCAAGGCAGAGTTCCACAGTGCGGTTTTGAAATACATTGCGAAGACATGTGGATGGTGGACTTTGAGTACTGAGGTATTTCCTCACAGTGTATTATCAGTGGCAAGCACACCAGAAAATATATTCGTTCCAGTTGATGTCAAAATTGACACGGAGCAAAACAAACAACCAAACCTCAGTCTTTGAGCCCGTATTGCTCACGCTCTCATCTTTGAATCCCTACAGCTGTGCCGTGTGCTACCTGAGAAACCCAGCCTCACCCAAAACTGGAAACAACCCCAATGTCCATCAATGGATGAAGTTAAGCCTATTGTGGTACCTCCATCCACACCATGAACTCCTTAAAAGGAATGAACTATTGAGACATGCAACAGTGTGAACGAAACTCCATAAAATTATGTTGAATTTAAAAAGCCAACCTGAAAAGCTTACATACTATATGATTCCACTTATATAACATTCTTAAAATGTCACAATTATAGAAATAAAGTACAGATGAATGGTTGCCGGGGTGGTTCAGGACTGGGGGGGACAGGAAGTGGGGACAGCCATAAAGGCCAACATGAAGGATCCTTGGTGTGCTGCAAATGTTCGCTAGTTTGACTGTGCCAATGTCAATGCCCTGGTTATGACATTGAACTATTCTTTAACCAGATGTTATCATTGTGGGACAGCTGGGTAAAGGGTACGTGGGATCTCTCTGTGTAACTTTTTTCCCCCTTTGTATTATTTCCTACAACTGCACGTGAACTTATTATCTCAAAATATAACATTCAACTTAAAAAAAGAAAGAAGGAAAGAAACCCGGCTTCCCCTAACTGGCGGCATAAACACAGCTGTGCTGCCTGCCTCGTACCTAGGGCTGGAATTTCAGGATGGGGTTGCAGCCCCACCTGACGGTTAGGCTGCCAGTGAGCAGCTGTGGCCTGCCCCCTGGGAAGGCTCCATGGTGCCGCAGAGGATTTTTAAAAGAAATGATAACGTATTTCATTCTGTCACAAGGAAAGCTTAAGGGGTGGAGGTCAATTTCATATTAATTTAGATATACTTTGGGTCTTTAGTTTTAAAAGATGGATGAAAATGTTTACTTTTCCCTCCCTCTTCATACCTCATCCTGGAGCCCCCAGATTTGGCAGAAGTCGTGCTGACTGATGGGAAGTTCACAGAGCAGAAGTTTAAAAGGGGCATGACCCATTTAAATGGGGCAAACCTCCACTGGGGTGGGGACAGTCAGTGATCTGCAGAAGGAGAACCCAAGGAGCCCCTCCAAACCTTGGAGAAGAAAGCTGCCCTTGTCAGGGCCACATGTGACCAGCTGTGTTACCACAGGGACCACAGTACCATAACCGAAGCGTGTCCTGGGCAAATGGCTACCCACACATACCCGCAGCTGGGGTTGATGAGATCAGGTACCACCTCACTGACCCGGAGTCATCAGGAGCAGGCACACACCATGTCTTTGAAGGCATGACAGTCTCCTGCCTTCACCAGGTCAGGGGAGGTGAAGAGTCCCTTGTCTGTGAACCCTGGAATCCAGCACTGCAGGCCCACATGGGAGACATGACTTATGTGTCTCAGATTCTGGAGATTCTGAAGTTATTCTCTCAGGAGCTTCTGAGGTTGTGGAAATAGGATATATATGGAGAGAAATACCTGGAAAAAATACACAGTTGTCTATAATTAGCTGTTTCATTGTGTAGTAGCAATTCCTTACCCACTGCCCACAACTTCACGCATCTCCTGTATGTCTGTCACTCCCAAAGGGGACTCTACCCCAAACTCTCTCAGAGCCCCAGGCCCATATTCCAGCTCATCCTGGACACTGACCAGCATATGTCACCAGCATGTTGTTGTCTCCCAGTCCCTCCTCATCTTTGCCTTAAAGTGTGCCCAGGGAGTCTGGGACATACAGTTCTAGCTTGATCACCACGAAGCTCCTCATTTCTATTTATATTCATGTTCTTCCTAATATTTGACCCACACAATGTCCTCAGTAGAAGCGTGAGGAAGGAGTGACTATGAGATCCATCCAGGAGGGGAAAGTAGAGAATAGCCTGATAAAGGGGTAGAGGGCTCTCCTGGAGTATTGTACCTTGTATATGCTACTGCGTATGCAATTATATGATATTATCTAGAATCTTCCACCACTGTGTCTGCAAGCAGAAACTGTCCCTTTCTTGTGTCTTTTTTCTTGCTCCTTGGGGCAGAGACCCAAAATGGATGAAATGTTCAAGATAGAAGTTCTGACCTTTTCAGTCCAAACTCCTAAAAAGAACTGGTTGCAGTGAACTGTAGTTGTGTACACAACACGGCCTGGTTCAGCTACTTTATAAAAGACAGAAGAAATATGATCAGGCTCGATACAGCCATCTGGAAAACTTTCCTGGCCGCATTTTTCTTTCTTTCCTTCTTTCTCTCTCTTTTTTTTTGACTTAGTAGGAATTTATTTTCTTACAATTCTGGAGACAAGAAGTCTGAGATCAAGGTGTTGGCATGGTTGGTTTCTTCGGAGGCCTGTCTCCTTGGCTTTGTATAGCCACCTCTCCCTGTCTTCATATGGTCCTCCCTTTGTACCTCCCTTCAGATTTCCACTTCTTTTTGTTTCTTTTTTATTGGACTCAGTGGGGTGACACTGGTTAATAAAATTATACATGTTTCTATAATACGTACTTCATCTTGGAAGCATTTTTTAATGCCCAGGATGAAAGTCGATTTTCCAGGGTTGGCCTATAAATTAATCACTTTCTTGCATAAAGACTTTGCAAGGGCGTTTGGTCCTGGCTAAGAATCCAGTGGTTTGGCCTCAGAAGTAAACATTCACAGGTGTGGGAGCTGGCCTAGAGGGTAGGCCGCTGAATGTAACTTAACATCTACAGGCATAATGGGGAGAAGGAGCCAAGTTTTGATGAGCATCTTGCTGGGTACAGTGCTAGTTGCCTAATATGCGCCATCTTCTCTAATCTTTGTCACAATCTTATGAGGTGGATATTAGCTATATTTTACAGTTCAGGCTGAAAGAGTCTGAGTCACAGCCTCTGGCCGTGCAACACAATGTCAGAGTCAGGAGCCGAACTAGCCCAGGCCTGTCTGGACCCAGGGAGCTTGGTCTTGCCGTTATATCATGGTACCTCTCAAATGTGTTGGCATTATTTTATTTTTCTGGTCCTCAGTTTCTCTCCATCTGGCTACTGTTGGCAGAATATGTTACCAACTCTGCCAGAGATTAGGTGTTTCTCTAGGCATAGAGATGCTGGAGGGAAGGCCCATCTTCGAATCCATGCAGTTCTATGGGCCTGGTGTGTGGGGCACTAAAGACAGGGGGCATCTAGAACACATTGTTTACTGCTGGACCGTGGGAGGCGGGGGGCAGAAATTTTACTCCCTGTCTTTAGCCAAATCACTGTGAGACTCTTGATCCTTCAGCACAAGTTCTTGAGCTGAGACAGCCTCGATTACCTGATTGGGAGCCCATGGCCCACAGATCACTTGGTCCTGGATCCTGCACATAGCCCAGGTACTAGCAGAATACCAAAGGGGTTCTAGAGTAGAAACCAGAAGTGTGACTCCTCTCCTGGAGGTACTGGGCTTCCATTAGCCTTAGCAAAGAACATCTAAGGTTGCTTAGCCCAAATCTTGTCACACCCATGCTCTGTCCTGTTTATAGTTCTTTTTCTTCTCCCACCAAAACACTATCAGTGAGATGGTGGCCTGTGTGTCTCTGCCAGGTGTGTGTGCGCACATGTGCTTAGCCCAGCTCAGGACAGCCACACCACTTTGGAGGTAGAATCAGGGACTGAGATTCGCTCACCTTTGGAGGTTAGATAATGGAATGATGTATGAAGAATGCATTGCATTTGTGGAAACAAAGTTATAAGGCAATTATTTGCCTGGTGAATTATGTTAATGTGTCCTGCATCTCATTTAATAATGTCTTGTAAAATCTTTGATACATTAATTATACATTTTTAGCACAATCTAGAAAAAATGCATAATAACTTATAGGTGTTAAGTGGCTAATAGTAAACATTCTAAGGGCAAACTACTAACTGGGTAAGAGATTCTTGTGGAGGAAAGAATTTGGGGTCAGGGTGGAAGTCCGACCTTGTGGAGCCTCTTTCCTTCTTGTTGTAAGTGCCTGCGGGAGCTGATAGCTGTGTTGAGTGTTTCCTGCTGCTAGAAGCCCCAAGGGGTGACGGCAGAGAATTCTTCGGAACTGTCTGTATGCACAGTGTAGGCCAACTTTGTATGAGGGAGGGGGTGGGGGCGGGGCGTAGATAATTTGCATGTCCCCTGTGGTATAAAGGCTCCAGGTGACAGGTCTCTTTTCTTCAGTAGTAAAGGAAGTCCATGGAATCTTGTGGCCATGTCAGATGTCGCTGCTCTTCAATGCCCAAACACTTCTTACAATCTTAGAAATCACCAGCTCAGGAGCATGCTGTCTGTCTCAGCACCAGCAGATCTTAGAAGAGGCCCCAGTGAGATCATGAGCTGCCAGAGGGAAGGTGACGGGAACTGCCCGCATAAGCCACACCATCCTCTATTCTGCCTTACCCACGACTCCAGAGAGAATCCCCAGGAAGACAAGTTTTCTTCCTAATCTGGGGAGTCCAAGTACTATGGACTGAAGCAAGGTTCCCCACACGTCCCCCCTGCTTGAAGTGCACCATGGTTTCCCTTTGGTTGACCTCCATCACTGCCAACAACTGGGCAGAGTGGACCAAAGTTCAGCATAGCTCTGAAATAGACCTTTGCTCTGCTGGGACTGGAAAGGCAGGTTCTGTGTGAAACCAGCAGGCACTTCGAATTGCTCAATTTCAGACAAAAAGTCTTTAGATTGCTCTTTGTTGTTGTTGTTTTATTGTGAAAGAGAGTCATTCTTACATGCATTTGGCATTCCTTCAAGGCTAATTGCACAGTCTGTTCTTTGGGGAACCACTCGCCGTACAGCATGCTTGCAGTGCATCAAGCTTAGAGGAAGTCGGTAATTCTCGGGAGAGAGAATCCTGTGTTTGTCCCGGGACTGGATCTCGGCCTCCTCCCACAGCCTCACTCCCCAGCCAATTGCATATTTGGTGGAGAGATTTATGAGACTGAAACCACAGCTGCACATTTTCTTTTCTTTTTTTCCCAAGAACTGTGTTCTGTGGTCAGGAAGGACTGACTGTTAGGCACTACGTACACCCACGGTTTACTTACTCCAGCAGTGACCAGAAGTCCTCAGCGGTGTCCATGCTGGCTGTGGACGTCTTTGTGAACGTGAAGCACTCTGTAGGGACTTCTTTCTGCAGACGTCACAAGCAAATCTTCACTCACCTATGTCTCTTCAGTGAAGGACCATCCACGAGCCAACTTACACGGCACGACTCCTTCAGTTCTGAAGCCACTTTGTTAAAGTGAATACCTCCTGGACAGGACTAGGGGTGTTTTCATCCAGATCCACTGCTGTTTATTTGAATTGTGTTGCTGATTTGCAGTGGCTCCTGGAGCCTCCGTCCTTGCGGGGTGCTCATGGATGGGGAGAGTTTCTCTCTTATCGCCCTATGTTGTTATTTTTATTTTTCATTTTCGTTCTGAATGAATAACTCCAACTCAACATCATTTCTATTTCCCGAACCAAAACCTAAATGGACTCTCGTGGGTATGGACCCATGCGAAGGTTTCTCTCTTTTTCAACAATCTGCATTCACCGGACTGTTTGAAAGGGAGAGATAGTACCAGAAAGGGGGTAGAAGAGAAAAACCAGTAAGTATTTAACATTCACTGGAGTTAAACACGGGGTGTAGTTAATCAGACATGATCCTCATAATAAACTTGATCCTCATTTGACAGATGAGTAAAATATACTCAAAGAATGTATAACTTGCCCAGTCACATGACTAATACATTATAAAGGGTTACCTTTATCGCACTAAATAGAAAACGTGCACATTATTTTTTCAAATTATGTATGTGTACCTCCAGCTATTATAAAATGAGCTGTTATCCAAAAGTTCTAAGACCATAGATCAGTTGTCTGCTTTTGAGATCTTTGTACGTTATTGTGTTGTAATTGCAGTATTAGTCACATGTCTGGGAGTGGAATTGCTGGGCCCTGGGCTCTGCCTGTGTGTGACGTGGGTTACGCCTAATTGTTCTACCCTGTATTGAAAGCGGAGCAGAGTAGTCTCAGCCTGTTATTGTTGAGTTGTCTATTTATCCCTCAAATTCTGTGGATTTGGCTTTATGTATTTGGGGACTTTTTTAAGGGCATGTATGTTTGATATATATGTATTTGTTAGGTACAAATATTTATCATTTTAAATTTTTTGATAGATTGAAACTTTTATCATTATAGAATGTCCCTCTTTCTTTTTTTTTCCAAGGATATGTTTATTGGTTTTAGAGAGAGAGAGGGAGAAACATTGATATGAGAGAGAAACATTGATCGGTTGCTTCTTGTATGAGGCTCCAACCAGGGATCACACCCACAGTCTAGGTATGTGCCTGGACCAGGAATCAAACCTGCAGCCTTTTGGTGTTTGGGACAACGCGCCAACCAAGTGAGCCACCCGGCCAGGGCTGACATGCCCGTCTTTTCTGTAGTGCTGTCTTTGTCGTAAGTCCAGTGCCCACGTGTGAGAGTCAGTTTCTGGACTTTCAACTCCGCTTCATTGGTCTGTGTGCCTGTATCAATACTGTTAAGTGTCTTAACAGAATATAGATCAATAATATGTCTTTTTTGCTGTTATTGTTTATGTAACTAAGGCATATAAGTGCTTGAGACAGATGCTCATCTTACTTCTTTTATTTGTACTGTTCTGAACTTCAGTTTACGTATCTAAAATAACGTCTCCTTTCCAAATTTAATGCATGCAAACTCCTAGCCTGGTTCTTAGCACATCAATAACCAGTGAACGAAAGTTAATAGTTCAGTCACTAATAAACAGAAGTGGGTGGGTTGTTTTTCTTTGGGGGTCGGGGGTTGCATAGAAATTTAGAGCTAAAAGTCCCTAATAAATATAAAAATTTTCAGCTCAACTTATCAGATGCTTGGAGAAGTGAAGTGACTCAGAGTGACTCAAAGTGATTCAAAATGACTCAGCTCCCGGGGTGCAGAGCTGAGGCTAGAACTTATCTCCTAGTGGTTCCTCCGTTAGTCTATGCGTAACTTGACCCTCACCGGAACCCTCGCTGGGGAGGGAGGAAGGAAGGAGAGAATCCCTGGAGACAAACTTAGGAGATCCGTTTTTGCTGTGGATAAGGTAAGCTTTATAGGCGAGTGAAGGGGCGCCTCACCTTGAGCATGGTAACACCAGACACCAACGTTCTCACTTCCCACAGAGACAGACGGTGTATTGAGTCTGCTGCTGTCCTGTTGCTGTTGTGAAGCAGCGATCGCACACCAGAAAGGACACGTGGGTGGAATTGGTGACACCAGTAAGAGCAACGATGAGGTGATACAGTCGCCGTGACAAATGGTGTGGTTTGGGGCTTGCTGGCTGAATCATGTGCGACATCGTTACCCAGAGTGACTGTGCATTGCACATCCGTGTTATGTCTTCCCTCCTGGGATCTTTCCCATCTTCATAAGAGTCATGAATCCTCACCTCCATCCAGCAGAGGATCAGAGCTTCCTGCAGTGAGAGGGACCTTCCCTCTTCTCCTGCAGGTTATAAAGAAATGTGGTTATTTGAACGCTGGTTGAAGCTAGTAAGATGACATTACCCCTGCCAGGGCTGGCCCAGGGATGTAAAGATTGGCCTGAGTTATTCTAAAAAAGTAAAAATACCCTCTTTCTACTCCTGATCATGTTCTTCCCTGCTAATGATGATGGTGGTGGTGAAGATGATGGCCGGGTGAACATGACTCCATTTTCAAAGATCGAGGAGGAAAAAATCAAACGCCGCATTCTTAAGAAATTCAGTGTGTTCAAAATTAGGTGCTTAGATACCAGGCGGGGTGTTCATTCACGTGGTGTCGGTGCCAGTTTTAGAGGAGCCGATTATCTATTAGTGGGAGGAAGAGCAGCCCAGGGCTTACATACAGGAGTTTGTGGTTAAAGTCCAAGTCTACTTCCTGGCTCCAGTTACTTCTCTGAATCTGGACCTTTGACAGTGAAATGGGAAAAAAAAAAATAATAATAATAATAATAACCTACCTCATAGGTTATGTTGGAAATTTCAAATGAGTAAAGAACCTTGGGAAAACATTAGCTGCTCTTTTAGCTCTTAGAGTGCTGCTCGTGGTAACAGGCAAGTGGTGGCCTAAGAAGCGGTCTGGCTGTGCCCTTAAACTTCATGTCCGTTATATCTCAATAGAGCTGAGGGGAAAAGACGTTATGCAATGACCCCTCACACCCACCCCCAAAATAAAACAAAAGGCGTGGTCTATGTGTATGGACCAAATGAATGGCTAGGCTTTCGCAGGCCTGGTTAACAGAAGTAACAAATCATCCATCGAAGAGCAGAGCTTTCTTTAAATGTTTATTCTCTTGCTTTTACAGTCTCATATATCAGATGATGAAAATCAGGGTGTGTGATTCGGCGCAAGATTTAAAGAAATGAGAACAGTCAAAATATAACTTTTTCTTCCTGAACTTTAAACGTCAGTAGCTTTCAAATATTTCTTAATCTACTTACGACTTTCACTGCTTTAGTTCACCCTCAGCCTTCTTTGATTTTTGATGCTTTGGCTCTCCGAAGCCTCCCCCTCACAGCAGGTCTGGACGGGGTGTATATTTGCCACGGCAACAGTGGAGACGGCGGCTCACGTGAGGCTTTAAAAGTCTGTGCCCTGACACACCAGCAGGTTTGGTTGTTCTGGGGGGTGTATTTTTGAGCAACTTGAGTATTATCTCTGATGGTAGTTCTGAACTTCTGCATTTAATACCTTGTTGTTATTAATTTTGAAGTCTAGAAGATAGCAAAATGTGGCTCTGAAAATAATAGACTTCAGCCAAGTAATACTTAGGATAAAAACTGAAATGTCAGCCTCCCTTTTATACTTGAGGCTGTTAATGCTTGTGGACATAGGATGCATTATTATAATATTAACAGGTGTGGGATGAGCATTGAAAATAACTTTTGGTAGGAAAAATCTAGTGGGTACTTTTTAGGACTGCTTTTCAACATAGTGCTTTGTTAGGGTCACCTCATCTATTCAATGAAAATGCAGAGTCTTGCCCCCTCCTCTTAAAGTGTCTGGTTTGGTAGGTCTTGGGTGACATCTGAGAATTCACATATTCAACAAGCCCCCAAATGTGACTCATATTTGCACTACAATTTGAGAGCCATTGTTTCATATTTGGGGGCACTTTTCACTAAGTAATTGAATAGTGAAAATGGTTTGAATAGTGTTGACTGTAACTTCTAACATGCAACTGCCCCTCGCCCCCGCCAAAGCTTTCTCATTAATTGGTGCATTTCCTGTCGTAAGTAGCATTCAAGTAAGATAGGTTTGATGCCTGGCATGGATCTGTAGAAAATTCTACTTTTAGTGGGAGCTTGATAGGATGATTTCTAGAATATACCCAAATGTTCTATTTGATTAAGAGTTTAAGTATTAACTTGCCCTTAATACTTTGGTTCTGCTTTCTGTATCATTTGATTAGATAGCCTTCCATACTCTCCTAACCAGGACTCAGTGCTTCCTGTATCTGTATCTGTGTCTTTCCTTCTTCTTTTTGTGACTCTTTGTGTCTCCAGAACTTTGTTTCTCTTGGTCTCTGTCTTGCTAAATGTTTTGTCCAAGCAACTTTAACCTCTAATCCTTCTTTTTCTTTCAAGGAGAGAGACAGACAGACAGACAGACCAAAGTAGCATTCACATGAACACATGGTCACATCCATTTCCAGGAAATGTCTTGGTGGACACAGCTTTCCATAGCAGCGAGAAGACACTTATATAATCCTAGGTGCAGTGTTTCTCCGCAGCCTCACTCCCACTTTGGATGAAACAACTGAACAATTGTGATCTCTCTCCAGCTACACGAGAACCAGTGCACAGTTGCATAATCCCGTGGGCATTCATTCTGTCCAGAGGTTGTCAGACATCTGCCAGGACTGGCTCAAGGAGAGGAATTAGAAGCAAGATTATTTGGTTGGTTTGGCTCCTTATCAGGAGGAAGGCTGGATGGCGCTCAGCCTAGGTATTTATCCCAACTGATCACACCCTGAAATGTGCCGAGTTCTGCCTCCCTTGTCTTGTTAACTCTTTCCAGACCTACTGTGGTTTGTAGTACTTTCCTCCACTGCCCTGTTGCTCAGAGACATCACTTACCTATGACTTAGGAACGTTTTGTTCTTCCTTTCCATTAAGAATAATGTCCTCCATATCCCTTCTTTAAGAAGTTAAGCTACTGTGTTTTTTGTAGATTGAGTTTAGAGAAGCTACATGAGCTCATGAATGATTTCTTGTCTATGAACTGGGAAAATGAGAGAACTGTAATCAAATCTTTGAACACAGATTTGATAAAGCACAAAAAAGGCATCTTATCCTCATGTGGATTCCCCTTACCACCTATGGTTGGCATCTAAGTCTCTTGAGCCCAGGTAGGAGAGAATATGTACCTAAGGTAGGTGTATTCAGAGGTCATCACATGTTCTGTTTGTCTGCATGTATTTGCCTTTTAATGTAGAAGGAAAATAATTTTCCCCAGGCTGTGTGCTTCCTGCAGTTACTTGTAATGTGTTTATTTGCAGAACATAGTGTACCGTAGATGCTAATTCAAAGTCCATTATAACTGAACATGGAACAGAGTTCTACCTGTATTTCTCCATCATTTGCACCTCCTTAGTAACAGGACATCGGTACTGCTGGAGCCGCAGCAGCTGCTGGGACCGCTTAGGGAGAAATGACGTCTCTCCTAACAGCCTGACTCTAAAAATACTACCTTGAAAATAGGTGTGATAAAATTCTCTTTGCCTCATTCAAAGAAACAACTTGAAATAAATGTCTTACATATTGCCTTACATATTGTTGAGGATTTTAAGTGACACAAAAAAGGAACCCAACCTTAGCTGAGTAAATTGTGGCATGCTTTTGAGTTAATCAAGCTATTATACTAATCATAACCTCCATGTCTTTTCCATCCGAACCACTGTAAACCTGCTTTTGCCCACCCCTGTATTTGCAGAGACCTAGACTTCCTCATATTTACATATGTAGATATTGCACTTGATTAATTTGTATTTATGGAGGGCTGCAGCATTATGTGGAGTTCAAATTCCAGATGTGACATTTAGGTGTGTGACCCTAAGCAAATGGCCACTCCGAGATGCAGTTTTTTTTTTACGAGGATTGTATTGCAGATCATGGATTGCCAGTGACAGAAAACAGCTATTATAAGGAAAAAAAGAAAGTGATTGAAAGGGCATCAATAATGTAGCAGTCTAGAGAACCTAGCTTGGTAGAGGACAGGAACCAGGGCTGATCTGGGGCGCTAAGTCCCAGGGCAAATAAACTTTGTCTCATTTGTTGCTCAGCTCCAGGTTTAGGAGAGAATCTGATTGGCCAGACTTGGATCAGGTGACCCCCAGGATACAGGAGGACACCTTGATTGGCATTCCCATCCCTATTGCCCACCACAGGAGAAAGGTGGTACCCAAAAAAGATACCAGGTTACTTTCAGCAGAATGACAGCTGTATGGCCCAAACCCAACAGATGTCACCCCATGGCTATAAGGAGGATTTTTCAATAAAGTGGGTAAAGTACCTGAATTGGTGCCTGGAAAAGGATGGGTTTTTAATAAACAAAAGAATTTATTGAGAAATCACCTGCTGCTTTGAAGAGTAATCCTACCTGCGATACTCTTCCCCCTGAACTAGATTATAAGCTTCATGAAGGCAAGGACTCAGCTATTTAAATCTTTATTTTATTTAAGTTCTCCATACACTAGCTGGTATACAGTGTTATAGTTTTCCCCCCAGCACCCTATAGGTCTTCCCATAATCTCAGTGGAGTGCTCAGGTGGTCTGGTACAGGAAGGGGTTATAGGATGGATGGGAGTGGTGCTTTTGTTCCAACCCCTCCCTTGTTCTCTGCTGCTCTGGAGAGCCTGTGGGCCTGCAGGGGTGAGATCTTTTGTATGCCTAGGGTAGCCTTGAGTCAGCTTTATTTTATAAAAGAGTAAGTTGGTCACAAAATGTGGTATTTGAAAAATGAGTGTGTGTTCACACACATACACACACAAACAAAAACAAATGACCTTTATTTTTTTTAAATAAAATTCAGTTCAAGTTGCCACTTTCCAAGGTTGATAAAAAGTCTAATATAAGATCATTTTGATACCTCTTGCCCATGCTATTCCCCTTTGGAATGCTGTGCCCTCCTGGTCCCCGTCCTGGGGTTCAGGCAGTCCAATAAAATGGGCCTTGGCCAGCATTGTTTACTGTTGCCACTGGTTCCTGCCTGGTTGGACCTGCTGGCTTCCCCTTTCCCACCCCTGAATTTCTGGGCGTGGGTCCCGAGCACAAGTCACTTGAATGCTTAGCCTCCTAAGCACATAGCTCTTTCAATTCAGGGTTTGTAGCCCTGCCTTGGATCCCCACAATCAAGAGGTAGACAAGACTCTCTCTTAGAACCAGCCCTGCAACCTGTTCTCCAGTCCACAGAGATATGTGCACTGTCGGCCTCAGGCCCCTCTTTCTTCCCTTTAACTCTTGTATTTTTTAAAAAAATAACAGCTTTGTTGAGATATGATTTCACATACCATACAATTCACCCAAGAAAACTGTACAATTCATTGGTGTTGGGCATATTCTCAGGGTTATGCAACCATTGCACTGTCAAATTTAGACTATTTTCATCACCCCTGAAAGAAAGCCTCTATTCATTAGCAGTCCCTCCCATACTCCCCCTCCCCAGCTCTACCTTCTGTCTTTGTGGATTTGTCTGTTCTGGACCTTTCATGTAAATGGACTCATACAATATGTGGTTTATTGTGACTGGCTTTTACTTCACATAACCTTTTCAAGGTTCATCCATGTCGTAGTACATGATTGGTTCCATTTTATTGCTGAATCATACTCCATTGTGTGGATATACCAAATTTTATTTCTCCTGTCAGCAGGTGGACATTTGGGGTCCTTCAGTTCTTAAAGCAACAAGCACCCCTCTTTTCAGCTCTTTCACCCTGTGGCCCCTGATCAGGGATCGTAGATACAAGTGTCTGTTACCTAAAGTAAGAAAAACAGGAAGTGATAAGAAATGAGAAGAATGTGCCCATCTAGAAGGGAGTAACCCTTTCTCAGCCATTGCCAAGTGCCCATCCAGATGTGGTATCATTAGATCTTCAGACTGTTCCAAAGAGGCCAGAACCTGTACTTTTTTGTGTGTACATGGCCTTAAATGACACATTAGACCGAATGCACATGATTGACATTTGCAGAGCCTTTCATCCCAGAACATCAGATTATGCATTCTTTTTCAGTGCACATGGAACAGTCTCAAGGATGGACCACACAATGGGTCAGAAAAATAGCCTCAACAAAGTCAAGGGACTGAAATCACGCCAAGCATATTCTCTGACCACAGTGCCAAATGACATCCCATTAACACCCAGTTAACTGCTGGTATCAATGGCTATAATTTTCCCACAAAATAATTAGCAGTGATTATAAAATCTATAGCAAGCTTTAGGGTAAGGTTAACTAAATATTACTTCTCAGTATGTTTAAACTGATGGGGGGGCGGCGTTTGTCAACACAGGTGGTCCCCTTCTACAGGGGACACGTAACCTCACATGTATGAAATCATTCTTTGCTATTAGTCCTAATAGGTTGATAGTAGCTTTTCTTTTTTCAATCATTCAGCTTCAAAACTGGGATCCTGCTTAGAACACACCCTAGACACATCTCCTACCTTTATGGGTATGGTACAATGATTACAATCAGGTCCAATTGAAGATCGGATGGGGACTAGTCAACTAAAAATTATTGACAAGTTGTGTAATAAGTAAAGAAACAAAATAAAGTTTTTTCACTGTAATAAAAACTGAAAAAAAATTTGGATTTTTAATGTTAAAATTTCCTAACTTCTAAATATTGGTCTGTCGAACAAGCACTGTAGGGAGGGACAGGAACATTCTGGTTGAGATTCAGTGCTGAGGTGATGTTCAAAGA
Organism: Macrotus californicus; assembly: GCA_007922815.1. NCBI lineage: Eukaryota > Metazoa > Chordata > Mammalia > Chiroptera > Phyllostomidae > Macrotus > Macrotus californicus. The sequence goes on along the minus strand of VMDR010002051.1, from coordinate 76,990 downwards.
TGCAGAGACATACCCCATCTCTGAGCACTGGTGCAGGGCGAGACGGGGCGTGAGCTCACCTGGCAATGTCTGCCCTCCCATTTGGCAACCCCAAATGGTGGTTTTCAAGTGTTTCAGCATTTTCACGATATTTGAGCTAATGTTAATTAATGAATAATTGGCAGCAGGTGTGCACGTGAATTACTCAGGCATTACACTTAAAGAGATATTACCATAACAGCAGAACAACAGACATGGGAGTCAGCGTTAGGTTAACCAATCTCAACTGAACTATCCCCGTTCCCTCCCCTCCCCACCTTCTCTCCCTTCTTCCCCTTTGTCTTTCTCTCTTTCCTCCTTTTTGTTTTCTTATTTCCCAGTAAGTGAAGGGATAATTTCTCTTATAAGGATCCTTGTTCTTACACTGGGCCCACCTACCCCAGGGTGATAACCCAGGCTGATTTCTCTGTTAAAATCACCTGATTAGCAACCCAATTCCATCTGCAACCTGAATTCCCCATTGCCATATAGAAACTAACGTGTTTATAGGTCCTGGGGATAAGGACATGGCCATCTTCGGGGGTTGGGGTATTATTCAGCCTCCGACAAGTAACTACTATGTGCCAGGCACTGTATGGACTTGTAGCCTCTCTGATCCTGTTTTGCTCTTATCACTGACAACCAGAGATCTGTGTTTTCTCCATTCTTCTATTTGAATGAACATAACCAAATAGCCCATCTTGAATATCCACATCTTCAGACACACAACGGGTGTGCCATCTGTTCATGCGTATCAGCTAAATGAAAAGTACCCAGTACCTGATGCCCAGTACCTGAACTTCATGAGAAATACTTTCATTTGGGGCAGTGGCTGTGGGTCACTGTCAACCTCCCCATGACATATCCAGAGCAGCCTCTCATTTCTGAAGGATACCTTTTACTTTCCTGTTGTAATTCTCTCTCCTATCACAAATTAAGTGACACTGAGTTAATATAAAAGCTGACCTTCGTTGGCCTCATCCATTTTCATAAGGAAGGGAAATAAGGAAATGTGTGAAATATATTAGCTCAACTGGGACACCTTGGCAAGTCAAAGGAGGCACTACTAATAATTATGCAGGAACAATAGGAATAAAAGAGGACTGTCCTGGGAACACCAGGTCATGGTGTCTCCCTATACACTGGGTCTAAATGAATAGTAACCACCATAAATACTGTGACTCTGTATTGAGTACCCCAAAGTTTCAGAGCACTGTAGTAGAAGCTTCACAAACATTACCCCGTTTAATCCTTAAAACAATCTTGTAGGTGGTATTATTGTCATTACTTTTAATCGTCCCTATTTTAGAGTTGAGGAAAAGAAAGCTCAGAAATGCAAATACCTAGCTGAAGCTAGTAAGTTGCCAAGTTAGGATTTAAACCCAATTTTGTCTACAACAAATGCTTTCTCCATTATATTGCCTTCCAGGAAAAGTGCAGTTTCTTGGAAATGATTGAATTGCAGTTGCCAGCTAGGGATGGCTGGGTATTTTAAGAATGGCGTGACCCGTGAGGACCGTGAACAGCCAGGAGCCGTAACAGATGCTTTTTCTTCGTCTTGCCTTCAGGTGTGCCAGTTTGTTGTCTCTGTCAACGGGCTCAACGTGCTGCATGTGGACTACCGGACCGTGAGCAACCTGATTCTGACGGGCCCTCGGACCATCGTCATGGAGGTCATGGAGGAGCTGGAGTGCTAAGCGGGGCGCAGGCCCCTGGAGCTGCCTGCAGATGAGCGATGCCAAAACAACACAAAGCAATGCAGTGACGAGACTTCTGTGCCCGTGGATGGCTTTGGGCATGCAGATCTTTCCTCCGTGCACACACATTCTAATTCAAGTTTCATACGCTGTTTGAACGTGGTGGAAGGACTGGGTAATGCATTTTCAAAACAACTATGTCAGTGTAGAAAATATTTGAGACACAGAATTTTCTTATTGGGTGGAATTGCTCTTTGTAGGTCTCATCCACTGTTTTTTATCTTCATTTGCAGAAAGTTGTTCAAATGCTTCTCTAGCCAAAACAGCTACATGCTAAAATCCCCTTCGTAGGGGTCAGTAGCGTAGTTTTTACAGAGTTTAAATTGTAGCCTCACCGAAATGAGCATGGAATTGCTTATTAGAACATCTAGATTCCACTGAGCTTCAAATTAAAGCTGCAGTCAAAGGAATAGTATCTGTGAATTAGCATTGTGAAGGAGGTTCTAAAGCATTCGAGTGCTTCAAAGCCATCAAAAAGTGGCTTTTTCTTAATTCCTGCCTTTAGTGTCAACTTGTAACTCAACATATGTTTTCATCATATGTTGACAAACTAAAGCGATGTGATGGTATGGGTGGGTAGGTAGGTAGGGAGATACTGCTTAAAATTGTTTGCTGTCTTCTCCGTCTGAGCCTAAAGCATTTTTGTTCTATCAGCTACCACAGCTTTCTAGAGTTAACGCTGAATGCGTTGAATGTCAAAACAGAGAAGTTTGTATATATACATATAATTCAGAATCAAGCCTCTGGCAAGATTTCACTCTGAGGTTGTCCCTTTTTAAGTGACGTATTCTAGAACTTGGCCCATATGTGATTAAAACTTGAAACTAAATTGCCTTATTGGCCTGCATCTTTACTAGCTTTCTAGTATAGCATATTCTAAGGACATGACATGCTGCTCATTTGGCGAGATTACTGTATTTTGCCATGTATAATATGACTTTTTGCCCAAATTTTTGAGGGGAGAATAAGGATGAGCATTATACATGGGTATAATGATTACATAACATGGATCTAATAATCCCGTGTATGATGCACACAAAACCATGGGTACACATTATACACGGGAGCACATTTTGCACCACCAAATGCAGTATTTTTCATCAAAAGCAAGTCTTGTGTGTTATAATTTTTCAGCTCACTTGTATATATGCATGTTTCCTTCTTTCTCATTATTATTATTATTATTTTTGATGTAGAAAAGAATGCATTTTGGGGCTTGATGTATAGAGGAAATTCCTCAAAGTGCCAAATTAGGGAGTCAGGGAATGCTGAATTCTTTTTAATTTCCTATAATGAGTTCTGAATGATGAAGTTACTTTCTTATTATGTATTAACAAAATAAAACATGAATGATGTACCTCAGCCATTTTTTTGTGATAGGTTATCATAATGTATTGGTACTGGTGGAGTCGACATGCCGTGTGAAAGGTGTCGCCTCTATGTTTGTGCAATCCAACTTTGCTGATTTGTAGCTGTAGTCAGAGAATAGGGTTTTGAAGTAAGATAGGATGGCCAATGTTAACATTGTCGATCTGCGTTTGAGAAACATGATCATCTCCATACATGTTATTGTGTGTGCATTTATACTGTATGCCCGTCTCCATGCTACAGATCTTCACAAATATGATCTCTCATAATCCTCATCATAACCCTGCAAGGTAGGTATTATCATCCTCACTTTTCGGGTGTGGAAACTAAGTCTGAGCAAGTTTAAAATGGTCTCTAATTTGCCCCAGCTGCAGAAAGTGCGAAGTGATAGGGTCCTGGATACAAACACAGGTTTCTGTCCTGTTAAAGCCCGTGTCACCCCCACCCCCAGCCTTCCCCACTGTAGGAACCTTCTGTTGAAGGTTTAGTCTGTACCAGGTGCTGTGCTAAAACTATTCATTACTTTATTCTCATTGACTGGTGAGGTCAGGATCATTATCCTCATTTCACAGCTGAGGAAACTGACTCGTAAAGAGGTCAGTCTTACTCCCAAGGCCCACACAACTAACAAGTGGGAGGCCTTACCATTCTACTTGAAAAGATCTTTATAACATCTGTAAGAGATGAGTCTTAGATGGTTTCTGTGCCCCAGTGTCTGAAGGCCTTTCGAGAAATGGCATCTTCTTGCATGCTACTTGTATACTTTACTCATGTCCTGAAGCCCGTCATTGTGGACCCTGGCATAATGTCACCCCCCCTTTAGCCAACCTAAGCCCCGGAGAAGTGAGTGCCTGGCTTTATTTGCCCCCGACAGCCACCTGCCTGTGAAATCTATTTGACTGAGAGTGTCACTGAGTCTTGGTCCTATGAATAACGAGGTTAGGGGAGGGAGGGAGGGAGATATGGTCTTCTGCTTTGGCTCTCATCACTCTTGGCTTAAAGGCCAAATGCTGGAGAATTCTATGTAAGGCCAAGAGAGCCTCACTTTAGCTACCCTTCCAGCCCACCTGTGACCTCCTCACACTGTAATTGAAGGGAATGCTCCCCCTCCTCCAGGGGGCCTATCTAGCGCCCTCCAGCCTTCACACATGCAGTGTCTCTTCCCCGGCATATCCTTCTTTCTCTGTCTTTGCCTGGAAAAGTCTCTCTCATTAACTCACAAATCTTGTTGGGTCCAGAGCCTGGGCCAAATGCCAGTCTCCTGCCCCCCAACCTATGTCCTTTCCAGTGTAGGGTAATGTTGGTGAACACAGGCCTTTGGCTTTGGGGCACTTACAAATGCAGATGGCGCCAGGTACCTGTGCAGGTGAAGGGTATACATTTTAATTGACTCAGGTTGTTAAATTGTATCATTAAAAAATAAGTATTTTTCTTGGTGTTGACAGTAAAACTGCTTTGACATTTAGAAACTCCATTCCTAAACGTAACCAAGGATTATTCTAAATTAACAGTGAGCAGTTTTTCTAAGAACTTCTATTTCAATGTGGGTGTGCATCTGTGTGTAGCAGTGGGTTGCATGTGAGGTTTTCCTCATTGAGAATCCCTTGAAATGGCTTCTTTGTTCCCAGGGAAGAACTTTTGGTTTTTCGGGTGTCGGTGCAATGTGTTTATGTTTTTGTGATGGAGACAGAAGTAGTTTTTTGTGTCTTCACTAGCATTGTGTGTGCTCTCAGTGCAAATCCGAAAGCTGTGTTTGTTAATGCTGTTGTATGTAGAGAGGAAAATGCAGTTGCCTTTTGGATCAATCCTATTATGTGCTGTTTTATTTTTAATCTCTATAAAATAATGATACAAATTGATCGGATGACTAGTTAAGAAATGATGGGTAGCATGAAGAAGATACCCATGTCTGCGTAGATTAGATGCGGTCAACTTCACACCATCTCAACGGTGAATGTGCTGGTGTGGTAGCAGTGAATAACTCAAAACTCGTAGCTTTCATTCAAAGTGGAGTCTCACATTTTCAGATACTCGTTCCTTTCCAATATGCTGTGAAAATAATCTACTTTCAAGCCCTATCTAAACGGATGATACTAACTCTTCTGTCCTGCCGAGTATTAATCCCGTTTCATTTTGTTCATAAATGATCAGACTAACTCCTTTCAGTGTTGCGAATTAGTTGGAGTCTACTGTATTGTTGACTTTGGATTTACTCATTTAAGGCAGAACTTCGGGTGTAATATGTTTTTCCTAAATTCAATACCAAAAGGACAAATCTGCCGTGTACCAAAATGAAGATCGTCATCAAAGTTAGCATATGCTATTGTCAAATGCATTAATATATATACTTAATATATATGTTTATTTTTCCAATTAGAATGAAATTTTTGTTCTCCCTTTATTAAAAACTCTAGCATAATACTTAAAATTATAAGGTGAAAATAGGTAGTATAGCATGAAATAAATGTTAAATTTTTAAAACCAGTGACTTTAGGGTTTTCAGTTTTCCTGTCTTTTAGAACAAATTTGCTATTTTTTATTCTAAGAAAAGGTTGCATTCTAAAGCTGATTTACTACTAACCTATCAGAAAAGAACACAGGGGACTCATCTCCAATTCTCTAATGTAGCCAAAAGTGCCATTTGTAAAACTACTTAATGATGGATGTTTTCTGAAGCTCTTTTGCCTGAGGGGGGGAAAAAGTGCATTAAAAAGCTTTTTCTGTACTGTATTTGAGTTGGAATCATTTTGTTTCTGCACAGCCTAGTATGGATGAGTGTTGTGAAATAGTCTATACAGAAAATGCTAGATGGTGTTTTACTCCTCTGGGGGCATGTCAGTATTTTTACTTTTAACTAAGTAGGAAACTGGTTACAGAGTTCACTGTGTGTAGGGCACAGGGGAGAGTCTGGGGTGAGCGGTTGTTTGGACTACACTCAACATTAACCAAAAGAACTTCACTTTGTTTCATTTATTCACTTATTTATTTATTCAAGAAACCTCACTGAGGATTTGTGTTTTGCTGGACACTGCACACAGGCCTTGGGAATACAAAGCTAAGCAGACATAACCCTGTATCCGGCTTATTCTTTAAGAGTGGCCTTTGGCCCTGGCCGGTGTGGCTCAGTTGGTTGGAGAGTCATCCCTCATACACCGAAAGGTTGCAGGTTTGACCCCTGTCAGGGAGCCTGTGAGAGGCAACCAATCAATGTTTCCCTATCTCTCTAACTATCTATATCTCTCTCCTCCTCATTCTCTCTCTAAAAGCAATGAACAAATGTACTCAGGTGAGGACTTTAAAAAAAGAAGTCACTTTGGGTCCATCTCCTGTAATTCTCTCCACATAGAGGGAGGAATATGAAATAATGGTTTTGAAGCAGGTGGTTTAATGCCAGAAACTCCGCAAGAGCCAGACCACTGACAACAACTTACATTCAACTGTATTCTCTTTCCCAGTCTTCCCCCACCTACCCTAACCCAAGGTAGCCACAACGGTGAAGGTTGAATTGACCATTCTCTCGCTCTTTTTGTTCTTCATATTTGTTTGCATTTCTTAAAGATAATTATTTTTAAAAGAGCATCAAATTTTAAGTAATTTTCTGGGGCTTGCTTGTTTTAATTCAGGATCATTTTACTAAGATTCTTCTAGATTTTTAAGTGTGGTTGTAATTAATTCATTTTTCAAGGTTTCAAAAATTTCTACAGCACACATTATTTGTTCGTTGTCTTGTCATTAAACATTTGGGTTATTCCCATTGCCAAGGTCACAACTAACTAGTTTTCAAAGTGTTTGAACCAAGGTACACTACCATCCGAAATATAAAAGTGATATATGTTGATCAGTAGCTTAGCCAACATGTGGTATTCTGAGACTTCTTAATTTTTGTCCAATAAATGTCTGGTCAGTGACACTGGAGTCCTAATTTGCTGCAAAGCTCACAAAACTTGGAAGCACAAAAAAATGTAAGAAATAGTTTGTAATTCAAACTTACTCCTACATTAATATCTTCGTGATGCCCAGGATGTCTTCCAACTTTGTCCTGCAACACCTCTGTGATTCCAACAAGGAAAGGATTCTTGGAAGTCAATATAACATATTCGAGGATGTCCAGAAATAATGTATTAAGCACCTACTATGGGCCTGTCACCAAGTCTTTGGCAAACAGCAGCAATTAAGACCAGTCTGTGACCTTATGAAGTTTGGGGGAAAACAGACAACAAATAAATGATGTCAATAAAACAGTTCATTTTAGTTAGGGGTGAGTGCTAAGAACTAAAATAAAACCAGATGGGGTGATAGAAAATGGAGTTGCCACATTACTCAGTTCCTATGAGACACCATTCACATTGCAGTCTGTGTGAACAGCGCCCCCTGGAGTTAGACAGTGCAACAGCCTTGAGCAAAAAAAAAACCCGAAAAACAAAAAACCTGGGCAAAGCTGATGTTAGGAGTTAATGTCCAACATGGGATTGAGCCAGCCTTAGAGAAATTTGGAAGGAGAGTATTATAGACAGAGAAAACAGCAAGGCTAAAGGTACTGAGGCTGGAAAGGTCATAGGGGTCAAGAGCACAGGCTCTGGAGACAGGGACCTGGACTCAAATTGCAGTTCTAGCACTTAGGAGCACACCCAGCTGTGACTCAGCCTTTCTAGACTTGTTTCCTTACCAGTAGAATGAGGACAATAGTACCTACCCCATTTGCCTCTAGTAAGGATTGAACAAGATAATGCATGTAAAATGCTTATCCTTGTGCCTGACCCATAATACGTAATAATTGGATGTTTCTGATTTTATACCCACTAAATAGAAGGAAAAAAGCACTCTGGGAAAGTTATGACCTTACTCAAAACTCACACCAACTAATGTGTCCCCAGGACCGGACCCCAGGCCCAGAAATGCGCAGTCTGATGTCTTTTTTTAGCACATCTTTCTGTGCCTTGGTTTTCTCATTTTTTAATGACATAATCATATCATACAGCTATTATAAAGATTAATGAGTTAATCTATTTAAAGGTCAGTACAGTGCCTGGTACCTAGGAACAGCTCTCAAAATTACTATTGGTAGCCATTACTACTGTTACTATGCCTTGCGGATCCCATCAGCCTGTAAGACCCACACTGATCCATAAGATTGTATGTATTGTCCCTCCACATCCTCACCACGACAACATACACGTAAGTTGCTTTCATTGTGAGAGGCTGTGTATATCTGAAGGAACCCAAAACACTCATTCAAAAAAATATATATGCACCCGCACATTCAGTGCGGTGTTATTTTCAGTAGCCAAGATATGGAAGCCCCCCAAGTGCCCATCAAAAGAGAAGTAACTAAAAAAGTGTGAAATACTACTTGGCCATAAGAAAAGAATGAAATCTTACCTTTTACACACCATGACCTAGAAGAGTGGTTTTCGTGGCACACAAAAACTAATTACTAAAATTCTGTGGCACACTAAATAATGTATTTTTTGCCAGTCTGACAAAAAAATGGGTATAATTTTGACTCATTCACATTGGATGCTATTGTTGTGTTGCCGGTTGTCTTTTTTTTTTTTTGATAATCTAAGGGAAAAGAGGTCAGTGTCCCTGACTAAATAGTCAGGTATTACATGTCTTAAAAATTTTTTGCGACACACCAGTGTGCCTCTTGCAGCACACCAGTTGAAAATCGCTGATCCAGTGGGTATTAAGTGAAATAAGTCAGACAGGGAAAGACAAATACCATATGATTTTACATATATATGTAGAATCTAAAGAAAAAAATTAAACAAAATAGAAAGAGACTCATAGTTACAGAGAACAGGCTGTTGGTTATCAGAGGGGAGGGAGGTTGGGGGCTGGATGAAAAAGGTGACAAGGGATTAATAACTACAAATTGGTAGTTACAGAACAGTCACAGGGATGTAAATCACAGCATAGGAGAATATAGTCAATACTATTGTAATAACTGTATGGGTTCAGGTGGATACTTGAAATATCAGAGGGATCACTTTGTAAAGCACATGACTGTCTAACTGCCAAGTTGTACACCTGAAACTAATACAGAATAATATTGAATGTAAACTGTAATTGAAAAAATCATCATAGACTAGGTAATGGTAGGGTTAAAAAAATATATATATATATATACCATCAACTCTGTTTTAATTAAGTACATTAGAAGAAATCACTCATGCTATCACTTTTGCTATGCTCCTCAGACACTGAGGAGCAAGGAGATCCCCAGGTTGCTCAAAAACATACATTTGGATTTGTGGCCGTAGGTTGGGAAAGAGCAAAAAATAAGTTTGCACTGAATCCTTGTTTTATTCAGCCACTTGCCTTTTAAAACTGAAAATTATATGTAAATGACTTACCAAACATAATCTTTGAAACTCAAGATTTCACAGGAAATAATTCCACCAAACTGCAAAATATCGTCTATCTACTCCTCGATCACACTCCCCGGCAGTTTTAGAGCCTGTTCAGAAAGCAATAAAAGTAATCAATTGTGCTTTACATCCCGGGGCAAACGGTAGTTCTGGGGCTAATTGGAGATTTCATCTCCATTGTAAAGGAGTCCCTTCCCTGAGTGCACTTTCATGGAACAGCATTCCATTTGTGGGGAGCTTCCAAAGTCTGGAGGTCTAGGAGCTTTATGCTGGAGTTATGTAAGCAGAACCACCACCCTGGGCTTCTGTTAGCACAGGCTTTCTGCAGGCAGCGTCGAGGCACAGGCTGCTGCTTGCCTGGTATGTCCAATGAACGTTCTGGGCAACACACAGGAGCGCTCTGCCAAGATCTTGGCTGGGGTGTCTCCTGGCCCTGTACCTGGGACTTGACGACTCTCTTCCTTTGCCTGTCATTCTTCCTATGTGACTTTCTCTCTTTGCCTCCTAGGACTCCACATGTTATTCTGAAAGCCCTTTGCACCCTTGGGGTTAAATATTAAACTGTCTTCTTCCTGAAGTCTGAAGTGCCTGGGTCCACCAAGATAATTCATAATGGAAACTTTACGAAGGTGGCTAGCGACACTTCTCCAAGTCCAAGTCCACCTGGGTGAATGGGACATGGGCTGATAGGACAGTGAGGAGAAAGGAAGAGAGGAAGGCCCTCCGCTCCGTTGTGTCAGCTTTGACAATGTGTCTGTAAGTGTAGCCCAAACTGTGCGACAAGCCCAGATTTGATAAGACCTGAATGTTTTTGCCACTGGAAAAGGTGTGGGAGTGTGACAAGGACCATGTGACATGGGAATGTGAAGGTTAGTTAATTATTAAGCAGGGAGACTGCCAGGTCTGGTGTTTATCAGCAAAACGGGAGGGAAATAAGTGCCGTGAGCTCTAAGGAAGGTTGGAATCCACGCACGTCAGACCAGTCCATCTGTTTGACAGAAGAACCACTGTTTTCCAGACTTTTCATTTGGCCAGGCTGACCGACCTCAGGTGTGGAAAGCTGTTTCCAGGGCTTTCCTTGGCTGACGTGGAATGGGAGGTAGCACACCACCTCACTCTTAAATTACACATTGTTTCTGCTCACAAGCAATGATAATCCTCTCGTGTATTGCTTTATTACACACATAAGTCCACCTTCTTTGCTTTTCTGCTTCCTCAGAGAACTGGCTGGCCCAGACTCCACACCCTCCCATAGTATTTCATAAATGGAAACAAAAGTACAAAATCAAAGCCTTTTTTTTTGTCTTTAAGAGACCTTGTACAACTGCTGGTTCACTCTGCCATTTTATGGATGGAGAAACAGTCTTAGAAAAACTAATAATAATAATAGTTATTGCGATCTAAATACATGCCAGCTACTCTAACAAATGTTTTTTGTGGGTGATCTCATTTAATCCTCATACAGTGCCATGAGGGAGGTTCTGGTACGATCCCCATTTTATAGGCAAGGGATTTAGCTCTCTAGGGAGGTTAAGTCGGTGGCACCAGGTCACATACAGGCCAAGTGCTGGGGCCAGGATTGGAACCCAGTTGCTCTGACTACTAGTGGCATCTGCCTCCTTGGCCACCCAGTTGGCCCAGGAGCACAAGATCACACATGCAGGTGGGGGCTGAGAACCACCACCTATAGCCAGAACTGGCTCCGTGAGAGCACTTGACTTTCTTGATGTGCTGTGGGAGACCACGCCTGGCCCCCTCCTGAGCAGCAATGATCCAGGAGGCATTCCCCAACCCTGGTGACTGTCATGACATCCCACAGACACCAGGGATTCCCCCTGCTTTCCTCTTTCTCAACACCACTATCACCTGGTTCATTCTTACAGTTTCTCTTGCTCCTAAGCTGGGGGTGTAGTGCCTATTTCTGCAGCTTCCTCCTTAGATGCTCTTCTTGAAGCAAACACCCACACACGTTTGCTTCCACGCGTGCATTTCATTTCATTCATTCAACACATAATATTGATGCTTCCTATAGCTATATTAAGTGCTAATCACTAAGGGTGGGCAGCTGAAATGTAGCTTGCAAGTCTGGGAAGCGCCACAGGATAAGAACGACATCAACAAATCCATGTCCTGTCTGGTGTGGCTCAGTGGATTGAGTGCCAACCTGTGAAGCAAGGTGTTGCCGGTTAGATTCCCAGTCAGAGTACATACCTGGGTTGTGGGTCAGGTCCCCAGTAGGGGGCGCACGAGAGGCAACCACACATTCATGTTTCTCTCTCTGTCTTCCCTCCTCTCTAAAAATAAATAAATAAAATCTTTTTTAAAAGAGAGAGAGTTTCTTTCAACATTAAAAAAAAAAAGAGCTACATCAATGAATCCTGTAGATCCAGATTCTAATGAAGTACCCAGTACACAATAACCTCTCAATTAATGTTTGTTGTATAAACGTGTGTTTGCACCAATCTCTTCAATTCTACAATGGACTCTCCTGAAATGGAAGTGAGCCTAGAATAGAAGCCTTGCTGACGACCCCTCTGTCCTGCCTCCCCTCTCAGATGGCCTGTGGAAGACACCCCACCCTCCTGCAATCCCTGGAAGCAAACTTGTGTGCATCTTAGCTTTCCCTGCGTGCTCCAGGAAGGCCAGGCTGACATCTGCTGGAGCACACAAGACCTTCAATCTGACCCCTTTCTCAGAGCTGAGAGAGAAGAAGGTGGACTTACAGCAAGAACACAGGAGGGGCAAAGGGTGCTCCTTCTTTTAGACACAGATCCCCCATGAAGGGAACCAAGGCAAATCCTTAGGATTCCAGGCTTGTAGAAGTGATAGTGGATAGTGATTAAATGTGCCACACACGTGCTAAGTGTTTTATATGTTTACATCACTAAGTGTTTGCTTTGTGCACATTATCTCTGGTAACTACTTTCAAATGCAAGCAACCACTTTCTAATGCATCTCACGATGTTCCATCAGCCCCACTTAACTTCCGACCCACATCCCTCCTGACCGGCATCATGCAGAACAAGCAGGTTATAAAACCAGGGCTCTGCGATAAAGCTGGACTTTGCTTTCGCTCGAGCACACATGTGTGCACGTGCACACACACACAGAGGAAAGGAAGCATCCATCTGAAGGCAGGATGGGAGAGTTGCTGGTATCGTAATTCCTGACAAATCCTTCATTCTTGCGTGTGCAGGGCTTTTCTTACACAAATCAGGAGTCAAGAAAGAATGCATTGAAGTGTTCACTTAGAAATGTGAATGTGATAACGTTCTAGCTAAATTGCTGACTGTGGCAGAGCTCTTTTATATTTTTTTCAGGAGAGAAAGTGGCTATTAACAATCCAAGATCATTAGTGCCCAGAACAAGAAAAACTCAACGGCTATGCCTGTTTACGGTTGCTTAATACAATGCCCGTAATTGTTAGGGGTCTGTCTGACCTCAGCTCCCAGCTGTGCGCAGCAGGAGCTGCAGGAACGCACATCCCCCTCAGCCGTGCTCCACCGGCCGGCTGAAGTACCCTCTTCTTGCTCCTTGGCAGTGGCTTCTGTTCACATCAGCCACATCATGCATGCCTTTGGACATTGTCAACCTCTTAATATGGAAAAGAAGCAAGTCAGGAAACAAAGCCTGCATTTGTGTCTGGCCAGTCTGGTGGGCTCAGACCCCAGGAAGGTTCTGTGAGAGCTGAGGCCATCCCTTGCAGGGGAACAGCGGCTGCCTCTCATCGCCTGCTGGGGTCTCCCCACTCCTAGCCCCTGCTGCCCCAAAGGGAATTCTACTGCAAAACATAGAAATAACACTCGAACCACTTATTCAATACTCTCCTTTCTTGGTAAAAAGGCTCTTTACAGTTCATGTCCAAACTCTAAACAAAGTTCAAGCAGAGGTGCCTTTTTAAAAAAATTAATGCTGATGGGGAGTTAAAGTGCAAGGCTATTTCCCTTTGATCCCCCTTGCCTTTTGTTCCTTTAACCACCAACTGACTTTCCCTCTCCTTCCTTCCCCATTTTGACTTCAAACCCATTATTTCTTTTTATCAGCTTCTAGCAGCCTCTTCCAGCACTAACTGAAAGCTGACCTCTATCTCAGGAATGCTGGCTGGGATGACGCAAGTGTAAACTTCAATGTGGGTGCGAAGCTATGTAACTGAAGGAGCGCTAGAGAATTCACGTGGAGAGGCTGTGTCTGCTGGGGAGATGATGGAGGATGGTCATCAGGAAATGGAGCCTGAGATCAGCACCTGGGAGCAGAAAGAGGTATTGCTGTTGTAGGATCTGACATGGGGGTGGTGGAGTCAAAAGCCACAATCTAGACAAGGCAAAAATGCATGAGAAGCAAAACTAAAGCCATAAAGAGAGAGCCAGATCTTTTGTCATGAGTAACGTCATTCAGAACATCCTTCTATTCCATGTCAGCTAGGGGACATCTTGCGAATCATCCCCAGTTAAATTAAGTCACAAAATTCCAGGAGACTTCTCTTGATGTCCTTATAAGTGTCTGCTTCATAGTAACTCTATGTACACGGGTGCTCTGTCTTAACGTTGAAGACCCTAGTTGACTCTTATTGGTCTACTCCACAATCCCTAGCATGGAACTCCATAACAAAAAGATTTATCTTCAAATACATATAATAAACACAGTACCAGGGTACTATTTTAATATCCCAACTTGAGTAGTTACCCTGTAGAATGTGAAATGCACAAAAAATTGAAATGAATAATTATTAGCACCAGCCATTTCCACGTTTATCTTGTTTAACCCTTGTAACACCTCATCAGGTTGTTACGAGAATTAAATTCAATGAGATAACCCATGTAAAGAGCTCACTATATGCTTGTCATACAAGTGTTTCATATTATTTACGTACTATAAAAAGCATATATTGTTAGGCAGTTTCCATTTCAGCATGCACCACTGGGGAAATGTGATTGTGTAGACTGACTAGATGCTTGCTCACCAATTTTGCTTCCTATTTCTGAGCACATAGGAGGTCTACATTTTCCAGTTCCCTGAGAAGGATTCTGCAATAGAGGAGCCATGTGATGGAAAGAGCCTGGATCCCTACGTGATCTGTGGAGGAAAGCATCCTGAGTCACACCAGGCTACGACGTGAGCAGAAAACCAGCTTTTATTGCTTAAACTACTGAGACTTTGGGGCAGAGATGTCTAACCTGTGGCCCACAGGCCACATGTAGCCCAGGATGGCTGTGAATGTGGCCCAACACAAAATCGTAAATTTACTTAAAACATCATGAGATGTTTTTGTGATTACGTGTCACAATGCATTTAATGTGTGGCCCAAGACAACTCTTCTTCTTCCAGAGTGGTGCAGAGATGCCAAAAGATTGGACACCCCCGCTTTGGGGTTATTGTAGTATACATAGCTGACCTTATCCTAATATAATGGTGTTAAAGAAAACGAACACATGCATGTGCTTTATTAGTTATTTGAAAACAAATAACTAATTACCAAATAAGGCCGAAGTAAACCTGTAGAGATTTTGGAAAGCTACAGGGCATCATTCTGCTGAGAAATGAAGTCCTGGGTTTTAACATTGACAATAATGGCAGAGCTGGGACATGAACCAAGTGAGTCTGACAATAGGACCAGTACCTTCCTTCAGTACATCCTTCATCAGTTTGGGATGAACCAGTGGAGGTGTCTCCGTCAAGAGCCCATGATCTCAGGGGCCATACTAGATTGAATGATGTGTTAGCCAAGGGCTTTTGGACAGGAAGGATGGTGGGAAAGAAAAAACCAAAATGCAAAGCTAAAGAGGTCCTGCTGAGTTCAGGATGGTGAGATGGGCCGTAAGTAAGAGAGCAAATTATAGGCCAGAAATCAGAGGGTGGTGGGGGAGGAAGGCAGAAGTATAGAATGACAGAATTAGGAAGAGAGCCTCCAGCTGGAGCCGAATCACAGGAGGGTGTTGGAAGCTGGCTCTAATATAGTGTTGACCAAGGGGACAGCCCTGATGGACAGGACCTAACAAAGGTGACGTGAGGCAAGGGAATGGGTTCAGCAGGAACCCCTTCCCCCAAATCCCTACAAATAACTGGCTGACAAAACTACTGAATTAAATTATTTTTTAAAGATTTTATTTATTCATTTTTAGAGAGAGGAAGGGAAGGAGAGAAATATTGGTGTGCAAGAGATACATTGATCAGTTTCCTCTGACATGCCCCCAGCTGAGGACTTGGCCTACAACCCAGGTGTGTGCCCTGACTGGGAACCTCTTGGTTCATAGGCCAGTTCTCAGTCCACTGAGCCACACTGGCCAGGGCCTGAATCATATTATTAAGTACACATTGTTGAACCTGTTTTTGGTCTCCTGGCACTGATTCCTACCCCCTCACACTTTTTTTTTTTTACAAACAACACCTGTATTTTGGAGGTGAATTGCCTCTCCCTAATTTTGATCATGTATAAGATGTCTATTATGGTGCCCTAGTCTCTCCTAGTGAAAGAATGAGTCCCAAACCCAAGTGAAATCAATACTCTCTTCCAGGACTTTGACTTTTGAGCACAACAATGCAAGGATAGGGAGAAAAAAACAGTTGAAGTTCATTACCCCATGTGGTCCCTCAGGCCTTCCTTCCTTTCCTAAGCCTGGTCCCAGAGTCTGCTGATGAACTCTGTTGGCTATGCTGACCCGTTGTGAAGTGGGGCACAGGGGGACTCAGATCAGGCCAAGGCGGATGGGTAACTTTGGAAGAGCCCAAGGTGTCAGTTCCACAGAGCACATGGGAATCTAGAATTAGGTATCTGCAAAGGGTTTTAGCCAGTGGAAACACTCAGATTTAGGTGCCATACTGTGGAAAGAGAGCAATAGGGCATTCAGAGTGTTTTGGGTTGCAAGTGACAGAAAGCCAGCTTGAACTAAGTTAAGGGGGAAAGACTTTATTGCTTTATTGACCCCCACGGCAGTAGAACAGTAATAATACACTATCTCGCCCACTGGAACACTTCTGAGACTGAGGGAGGGAGCCGCTCGCAATGAGGCTGGGACAGCAGGTGCAAACCAGGATGCCTTCGGCAAACGGGGATGCCTGCCCATCCCAGTGTTAGGAACTCAGGGTGAATTTACTCTTCGTTCTCCTTCTGTTGTGCGGGCTTCCTTCCCATAGACTTATGTACCAGGGAAGGGACACAGCGTCCAGAAGGTTCAGGCTCAGATTCTTACAGCTTGATAACGAGCCAGGAAAGGACCCTTGTCCGTCTGCTCCAGTGAACCTTCCTGTCTGGGAATCCAAGTAGTCTGGCCTATGTCACATGGCCATCCCTGAACCAGGCTTCGAACAAAGCAATGAGTCCTACCATTGGTTCACCTTGGGCCAAGTGCCCCTCCTGTGTGGAAGACACAAGAACACGATGCATGAATAGTCCCAATAGTTTAAAGCAGCATCTCCCCAAAGAGAAGAGCTATTCTGGGAGACAAAGCCATGCACATCCACTGTGACAGCTTTTCATGGAGTGCCTGCTGCCAAGTCCATGGGCACTGGGGGAACAGAAAGCACAGCTGTCAGGTGCCGGGAAAGGGGTCCAACCACGAACTCGGCAACCCTGAAAACCCTTGGCAATCCACGTCATCAAAGTGGGGTGCTCTATCCCTTTAGAGTGTAATATAAATCAGTCCATTAGAGACATGGGAAGCCCCCAGGCTCAGTGATCCTGTCAGCCTCTAGCACCTTGCAAATGAAGTGACCTTACCCTCAAAAGTCATGGGCAGAGCCATCATGGCACTGGGCCCCTCGAGTGTGAAGTGGGGACTCAGGGCGTGGAGAGGAAAGTGAAGACTCCATAGAAAACAGTTGCTGAAGAAGACACTAGAGGTGGACCCTCCTCCCATCCCAGCTTGGCCAAGCTCTCACGTCTGCTGCTTCTGGCTCCTGTTTCAGCCTCATGGTTAGAAAGCCCAGCCATTTATGATGAAACATGGAGGAGAGAGATGCTACCTTCTGCCCCCCAGGATGACCCTCTCCACGTTGCTGAGGGTCTCTTTGTGGCCAAAGCGCACTGGCAGGCTGCTTCTCCCCAGCCCAGCCCGCCCTGAGGAGAAAAAGGAGGAAATACATGTGTGGAGAGCTGACTGGGTGACTGTGGGCTCCCACCCAAAGAAGCCACTCAGCCCAGCGGTGCCACGGAGTGGGGGCCCAGTGCAATGCGATTTCAAAATGGTCCTCGTGTCACCACAGGGCACAGTGTGTCCTGCAGAGAGCTCTTAACCTCAAAGTCACCTGTGCCATCCAGCAAGCGGCAGCCTAAGGCTAATAAATAAGCCACTAGCTCAGCCCAAGCCCTGTAGCAGCAGAGAGGGCTATCCTGGCCACCCCACGGAGCTGCCCAGCAGGAATGTCGCCTGCAAGCCCTGCTCTTCCAACACAGCCAGCCAGTCCTGAAAATGCTGAAGCCGTATCCATCCCTTGGAGCTCAACATTATAAATGGGAGATTCCACCGTGGGCTATTAATAGGTAAATTCTCTTTTGCTGGGCTGTGAGTACCTGCACAAGTCACGGGAAGTTCTTCTTGTGACTAACAGGTCTGTGGATGAACAAACATTAACATCTGGTTCAGGATCAGTGGCTAACAAACTATGGCATGGCCCACCTTGGCCCAGACTTCAGGGGAAGGAAACAAATTACCGGGAACTGATACAATCATTTCAGCGCTGGTCTGTGGTCAGTGTGCACATTGCTTGTCTCATTTTGCTCAAGACAGAATATTTCTTTTTTAACTTTAAATTCAAGTATGTAGAGGTTGCGGCAGTTACACTCAATTGCCTGACTGTGGGGAGGGCTGGTGGCCCATAGCTCCCAGCGGAGCCCCTCCCAGGACACACCCTTGGCTACAGAGAACTGTGGCAGTATCACAGCAGCCAGGATATGCAAACAGCCCACATGTCCGTCCACAAAGGAGTGGATCAAGAAACTGGTATATTCTCAAGGTCCGTCCATATTGTCACGAATGCCAGTACTTCTTCTTTTCTAATTGCTGAGGAGTATTCCATTGTGTGTGTGGACCCCATCTTCCTCACCCAGTCTTCTCTTGGATACTTTGATCGTGTCCATGTCTTGGCCGTACACTTGAAACCTGCATGGTCCTATTAACCAATGTCACCCCAATAAATGTAATAAAAATTTAAAAAGGAAACTATAGTATATACATGCATTGGAAAATTATTCAGCTTTGAAAAAAAAATGTAAATTCTGCCACTTGCCACAAGACAGGTGAAACTTCAGGCCTTACACTAAATGAATAAGCCAAACAGAAAAATACTATTTGGTATCCCTCATATGTGGAATCTAAAAAATAAAATGTTGAACTCATAGAGACAGAAATTGGAATAGTGGTCATCAGGGGCTGTGGGTGGGGGAGAGAGGGAGAGGGTTGGTAAAAAGGCACACACTTTTAGTTGTAAGATGAATAAGATCTAAGGATCTATTTTATAATGTGGCGATTATAGTTGATAACACTGTACTGCAAAGTTGAAATTTGCTAAGGGATTAGAATTTTAATGCTCTCCCCCCACAGAAAAGTTTTAAAGGGTAAAAGAGAGAGAGAGAGAGAGAGGTGCCTCATTCAAGGTCATGCTGCGTTCTGTGGGGGCAATCCATATCTTTAAAGAAAGGAGCAACTTGCTGAATAGAATGTACACTAAGTCTTGAAGAGACACGTCTCAGGAGAGAATACGTGGTCAGTTTGGGCATATAAATGCCTGACAGCACAGAAGAGTACATTGATCATAACTGAACGACTCGACAGATTTTTACAAAAGGAGCACACCTGTATAACCAGCACCCAAATCAAGAGATATCCCACATGCTCTGTATCGTCTCTGAGGGTAACAAGCATCAGTTCTATCAGCACAGATCTGTTCAGTCTTTTACTACTTTATCTAAATAGTATCGCGTGGTATCTACCCTTTTTGTGCCTGGCTCTATTGCTCAACACGTTGTGAGATTCATTCATGTTGTTACATGAGGTTGTACATAACCATTCCCACTGCTATATAGTATCCCATTGTGAAAATACAACAGTTTGTTTTTCTACTCTGGTTGATGGGCAGCTCCAGTTTGAGGACATTGTGAATGGCACTGCAGTGGCATTCTGGAATATGTCTGTGGGTGGGCATAATCACTCAGTACTGCAGGGTACTGCACACAGTCAGGTTCAGCAGATAGTGTCAAACAGTATTCCAAAGTGGCTGTATCCGATGACATTGGCATTTGCAGTGCAAGAGCATGAGGACCAACACTCAGTCTTTTCCATCCTCAGCCACAGAAACGAACATGTGCCAATAGTAAATTGTGGTTCTTACTTCTATTTCCCTGGAGGCCAAGGAAGCGTAACACATTTTCAAATGTTTATTAGCCATTTGGAGATTCTCCTTTGAGAATGTCTGCTCAAGTCCTCTCCCATTTTCTGTTGGGTTATCCAGAAAATCCTTTCTTTGACACTACAGATCATCTTTGGTGAAGAAGGAAACAGGAATGGTATTTTGTCCAAGGACAAAGTAAGGGGCAGATGAAGAATGCTTGCAGAGATGTTAAGAGATGACCAACATGCTTCAGAGCTGCTGGCAAAGGGAAGTGGAAATGAGATCCATCGCTGCAGCAAATTGAGGAAAGGAAGTTGATGTGGGGTCGAGGAAGCTTTGGACACAGACGGGGCTCCGCTCTTGGACACAGGACAGCCAGAGTGGTGGCTTTGAGGGAGCGCCCGCAAGAATCACAAGAATCCACTCAACTGATGAGACCCTGCATACAAGAGAAATGTTATGTATGACTGCCAGAAAAGCTAGAAAAGGCTGTTTCCTGGGTCCAATCCAAAAAGAGGTTAGAAGGAAACAGAAAGGTAATTGTTCGTCTCGTGTCCCCAGGCAGAGCTGTGAGATCATTAAGTGGATAGCAGGGTTTAGAGCAGAACAGAGGGTGTACTCTTTTCTCAAGTTCACTCAACCACCACATGTGACAAATAACAAGGGCAGAGTGACCTGGAACACAAAAACATCATTCCCCAGGCAGCGCTGTGCCTGGGCAGCAGCCCACAGCCTCAAAGAGCAGGACAGACTCGAGTCAGATCTGCAGTAGGTCTGCAACCTCTCTCTGCCTGTCCCAGAACCAGCCCTCCTCCATCCCCAATGCCAACACCAGACCTGTCCTTAGCAGCCCCAGGCAATTCTGAAGATGCTCTGGATCCTACTTTTCAGTCAGTTTGACTCGAAAGAGATTCTCTGTGCTGGCTCTTGGGTCCCCATGGCTGACCCTAGAAACTGGGACCCTGTTTCACCCTTTTCAGACCTCTATCTGAGGATATGTGTCCTGGAGAAGACCTCCTTACTGTTTTACAAGAATAGGCTTTTATTTTAGAGATGGCATCAAGATGGAGGAAGGAAATACTGTCCACAAACCTAGTCTAGCCTATGGATCCTGCAGGAACCTTGTGCCTATTAGTTAGCAGACAGGGGCTGCAGAAAACATTACTATCATTTATTCATTCAGTGATATTTTTATTGTGCATTTGCTATGTGCTTGGTGATGTGCACCCTGGAGACACAGCAGGCATGAGACAATCACAGTATCTTCATGGAGCATTGGTTGTGATGATGCCGTTGGCTTGCATTTTTATGAGGTTTTGTAGTTTTCAAAGCTACTGTCACAAGATCATCCCCAGAGCATGGGTTTGTGGTAAAGCATTGGCTTGAAGCCTAACCTGTGTTTGATTGCTAGTCCTCACTAGCACCTCAGGCGAACTACTTGATCTCTTTTAGCCTCAGCATCTTCGTCTCTCAAACAAGAGCTTTGAACTAGATGATTTCTCAGGGCTCTTGTAGTTCTAACCTTCTTGCTGGTAAAGGGTGTACGTTAAACCTACGATCTCTATCACTGGCTGTCACACTTCTCAATGATAACACACAGGAAAAGGTTCATTTTGCGTCAGGACTCTGCGCCCACACAGACATATATACAACTGACACATAATCAGATCTGATGGGTTATGGTGCGGTAGTAAATAATCCTGAAATCTCAAAGCAGCAAAGCTTTTGTTCTGACTCATGGCATGCACGTCATGGGCGGCTGCGGGCCCTGTTCCCCTTTTTCCTCATTCCAGGATTCAGACCAGTGGAGCCGACTCCCTCTCCAAGGTCACCTGTCTGGTTGGCAAAGAAAAAGAGTGCACGGCAGAACTTACAGTGGCATTTCAAACTTCCAGCTGGAGTGGCACATGCCACTTCTGCTCACGTTTCTTCGGCCAAGTCACTTGGCCACACCGATTTCAAAGGGACAGGGAAATGTCATTCCACCATGTGCCTGGGGAGAGAACCAAAACATCTGGTGAATAGCATGAATATCTACCACAAATACGTACTGTGATGGTTAATTTATACATCAACTTGGCTGGGGCACAGGGCCCAGATATGTGGTCAAAGATTATTCCGGATGTTTCTGTCAGGGTGTTATTTTGATGAGGTTTACATTTAAATCAGAGGACTTTGAATAAAGCAGATTGCTCTCCATAATGGGGATGGCCTTACCCATCCAGTTGAAGATCTGAATAAAACAAAAGGCTGACCGTCCCCTTAGCAAGGGAGAATTCAGGCAACAGACAGCCTTTGGCCTTGAAATGCAACATCGGCTCTTCCTGGGTCTCCAGCCTGCTGACCTATCCTGCAGACTTTAGATTTGCTGACCTCCCAAATTATATGAGTCATTTCCTTAAAATCTCTCCAGATAGATAGACATAGATACAGATGTATAGATGATACAGGTACAGACATAGAGGGCCCAGCAGCAGTCATGCCTGCTTGAGTGTGGTTGGTAGGGTAATAAAATGAGTGTAATAACTTACAGTTTTAATTTGAACATTTCACCTGAAATGTCATATGGTGTGCCTGAGTGTGATATTGTTATGTTACAGAATTACATGCTTATGATTTTGTAATGAAAGATTTTATGATAAAATAGGGGTGTTATTTGTGCTGGACACTGTAGGTATAGATATATAGATACATAGGTATGTAGATATATAGGTGTATAGATATATAGGTATGTAGATATATAGATATCTCCTATTGATTCTGTTACTCTGGAGGACTCTGACTGGTACACGTCCCCATACTGTGTAAGACACATTCTGATGCTGGGTTTTTTTTTTCAGTTCAATTGAGTTCAATTCTATCCTACCCTATTCTATTCTGTTTCATTTTTTAAAAATTCTAGTCGCAATCCAATAAAGCAATTTCAAACTCACCCATTGATCACAGTCATAAACTTCAAAAATACTGGCTTATATCCAATTGTAAGTGAAATAATCTTAACTTTACCTATCAGAGATTATTTTACTGCTTTCCCACAGAAATTGTTATAGTAGCCATGATTCTGCTCAAAGCGAAAACAAAACAAAATGCCCCTGCTTTATAGTAACGTAATTAGCAAGGTCCCCTTCTCATCAAAGGACGCAAACTCCCGTCCCACTCATTGATCCAGCAGGAGCAGATTATTGATCTGCAAGAACAGGTGTGAACCCCCAGTAATTGAAGTGAGCAGGTGTCCAGAGTCAGGTTGCAATATTTAGCAAACAAAGAAAAGCCGTCCCTAGGATAATGGATGTTATGTGTTGAATTGTTAGGAAATCCCCAGGCTTTATGAAACGATAATTGAATTTGTGGGGATAGACTCAACCCATACTCTAGAATGAGAATTATCTACACTTTACTACACAATTAACATTCTGTAACTATATAGTCAAACTCCATTTACTATACTATTGTATTCTGCCAGAGAATACCAATTACTCCTCACCAAGGAACTGCTAAAAATCATTAGTTTGTGTAAGTCTGTCCCAACCAGATCTACTGATGTTTCATGAAGTCCTGAATTAGACCCTTTAGGAATTATTATGAATATATGGAATGGACAGACTTTACCTATTTAAAAACAGGTCTATTCGGGTACAGAGTAAGGAAAACCACACTTCACAGGGTCAATGCATATAGACCACGCTGACTACGTACCACACAACTGCAGGGGACACATTCACACAAACCTTGTGGAATGGTGCCCCCTAGAGTTGTGCCACATGGTAGCCTTGGCCGGATAAGCAGTCTCCTATATCCAGAATGTGCCCTGTAGGGCCTCTTCCCTTTGGATCTACCAGGTAACCAAAGCACTTAGCACAAGGTGGTGAACTCACAAATATTACTTGAAGAAAATGAGGCTTTGTGAAATGGTGGTGGGGACCCCAGCAAAGTGTCATGGCTGAAAGGGACAAAGCCATTACAGTAATTTACACCAATGCTCTTCTGTCTGCTTCTGTCCACTCCTCAAGATATTTTACTCCTTCTGATCAAAGAGCAAAAATAAATGAACAACAATACAAATTTAAAAAAAATACACACACACAAAAAATAGTCTTTGAGATGATGCAATCATGGAAATTCTAAAACTGGGACTATGTGGTGGAACATAAATGTCTAAAGGTAGAAGAAATGTCTATGCCCTGACTGGTATTGCCCAGTGGGCTGGGCATCACCCCACAAACCAAAAGGTTGCCGGTTGATTCCTGGTCAGGGCATATGCCTGGGTTGTAGGCCAGGTCCCTTGTTGGGGACTTGTGAGAGGCAGCTGATTGACGTTTCTCTCCCTCTCTTTCCTCCCACCTTTCCTCTCTCTCTAAGAATAAATAAAATCTTTTTTTAAAAGGTAGAAAAAAAT
Source organism: Macrotus californicus (assembly GCA_007922815.1). Lineage (NCBI taxonomy): Eukaryota > Metazoa > Chordata > Mammalia > Chiroptera > Phyllostomidae > Macrotus > Macrotus californicus. The sequence goes on along the minus strand of VMDR010002051.1, from coordinate 52,757 downwards.
GTCTACATTCTCAGTGAACATAACAGTTCAGTTTCAGGGAACCTGAGCTGGCCTAGCTACCCCTGAGAACAGGAATTAAAAATGGCATCACGAAGAGCTCCTGCTCTGTACGAAAGATCATGGAAGCAGAAAAAAACGGGCCCTAAAATCCCGAAGCTTCTCCCATCCAGCCTGCAGCTTGGGGTTGCCTCTGCATTTTCCGCTTCCTGGTGAGTCAGAAGATACCTGAAGGCTTGGATCTGCCTGTTGCCACGTTGTTTACTCAAGACAAGTCAGAGCCAAGAGCCACCTGTTTAAAATCTGTGAAAAATAGCAAGTCGTTTGTCTAGCCTCTTAAAAAGGTGAGAGCCATAGACATGATGAATGGAGCCACCTCCCTCGTGTTGAATGCAGTCCTGCAAACTGAGGGGAAAGGTGAAAGACAAGTGGGAAGAGATAGAGAGAGGAGGAGGGCAGGGCCTGAGCTGGACTGGGACTGCGTCTGGATTCTGTGGTTGTGGGACAGGAATCCTGCACAACTGCCTTCCTGCTCTGAGAAGACAGGGGACAGAAATCCAGGTGGGCCCTGGCCCATGGAGACTATCTGTGTTCTAAGGAGAGGCTAACCTGAAATGCCTAAGTGACAGGTGCATCATGGAAACGTGTGGAGAGGCGGGGCCTGAGATAAGAGTAAGAGGGGGGATGTGGCTGGTGTAGCCTGCGCACTCCACCTAATGCCTTCCATTCACGTGATCACACGTTTTAGTACAAAATAGAGCAGACTCCCTGCCCCAACAAAACAAAACACCTTTGCGGGCCCAAGGCTGCCCTCCACACATGTTTACAATCTCCGACTGAAAGCATCTGAAGCCGGCAAGAGCTGCACCTCTACATCTTCTGAAGGTCACCATCCTGCCACTCCGGCCTTGCTCAGAAGGACAGCAGGCTTGCTGAGGCTGCTTACCCACAAACATGGTGAGGGTTCTTCCTGGTGGTGAGGGTGAAGGGAATCATATTAATTATGTCCAGGCATGGCTATTCAGTAGGTCAATGTTTAGAATATATACCAGTAAATATCAATTAAGGATGATTGTGTATCGATCAGTGCAGTCTGGTCATGAAAACGAGTTGATTTCTAGAGTTATTTAAACCTGGTCACTTTTAGCAAGCTAAAGCCACTAAGCCAATAATTGCAGGTAACAGTTGTTGTCCCTCCTACTAGTCACACATCAGATACTTCACATGGATTCTCTCATTCTGACCCATTTAATGCTTGCAATAACACTCAAAGGTGGGCATTGTTATTGTCCTCACTTTAAGATGCTGAGAATGCTGAGGTACAGGAGGTTCGGTAACTTCTTCTAAGTCACACAGTAAGTGGCGGAGATGGGATTTGAACCCAGAGACGTGGCCAGGTTACCATCTAACTGACTCACTAAATTAACTGTTGAATTTCCTTGTCCACCCATAAGACTCCACCAATTCTCTTGAGAACGAGCCCAGGCCAGTGGAAGGAGTCACCCCAGAGCTTTAGACCTGCAGGCATCCCCACTCACACGCACTGCCTGGCAGAAAGAGAGATTCTGTTTCTGATTGGAGCATCATATCTCTATTGAAGTTCCTTGCAACGATGGTGAGGGTTTCAGAGTGAAGACGTAGCTGCATATTTACGGCCAATTGGAGCAAGTGAGAGAGTCCTATTAGCATGAATCCCTGATGCATCCTAGGTGCATGAATCAGGCCTGATGGTTGCTCCCCAGGCTAAGACACCCCCCACCCCAAACTGGGGAAACCTCCCAAGCAGCATGCTCAATAGGGAAGACACACACCTGAGAAGTAAACGTGTTTGCACATGCGGAAGCCAAGTTGTTTTTGGCTTCCGTACTGTTGGGACTTGGTATCAGGCCCCTAAAAGGATTATTAATGAATCAAATAGCAAAACAGAGCTGGGCTAATATACACCCTTAGAAAAGGGAGGGAGCAAAGCTGTCTTGCTTATGACTTAAAGGAATTTTGTCCAAATGGCAGGACATTGCAACATCTTCAGCCTTTAATAGGCTGTTGCTGTTGTGATTTGTAATTTGCTCCCTATCTCTGCCTGGTTAGGGCCTAAGCTCCTCTTTGCCTGTCTTACTCTCACATTGGCTCTTTCTCGCCCTACCAATCGCCCTAGTTTCTGCCACACCTTCCGCCTAGCCTCTGACCCTGCCCGTCCCCCAAGGCTCTGCCTCAGAGCATCTTCATCCTTTGCCATGGTGAGTATGGGACAGGTCTGCAGGCTTTCTGTTAGTCTCCTGGAGCTTCAGGAACTCCTGGACCCTTCCACAGGGAAGTGCCTGGAGAAGCTCAAAATCGAGCTCTCCCTCTACCAACCACAATGGACCACTAGATTGCCAAGAAGTGCTCTCAGTTTGCAGGGTCTTAACTGAGAAGGAAGGTAGACATCTTTCTTCCTATTGGCTTTCTTCTCCAGGTGCTAGGTGTTAAGCCGGAGAGGGGAAATCAACACACACTCGGAGCACCTCATGCTCTTTCTCTCTTTCTGTTCACCTGCTTCCCCAAATCCCTTCAGTTACAAAAGGTGAGCTTTTGCCTTATTTCCCTGACATGGTAACCACCTTCCAACGTGGAGCAGCAAGCCTCATGCCCTGGCTGTCATGGGCAGAAAGGGAGACTTTTTCATACCGTAAGAACTCTGCAAATTAGTCCACAAGGCCTGACCTTGATATAGTGCGGGGATCGATAGCCAATAGCTACCCCAAACCCTCCTTACCTTTCCCCACAAAGCCTGATTTTATTGTCCTTTGACAGGGCAAGTACATGACATCTACACGGCTTCAGAATAGCTCCTCTGAGGTGAGACTGTGATTCAAGGGTGAAATTAAAACAAACAGCTTTCACCTTTGCAAACCATTATTTTTTTAAAACTGTCACAATCCAAGGCCTCCTTTCTGTTGGAGATTGGCACATAATTAAGTTGGGCACATACTCCTGCTCTGGAAGTTGATTCATGATTTACTCAAATTGAATTAATTATCTTCAGTAACAGGTGTCCGACACCTAATTAAGTGCCCTCAGTAAATGGAGACTTTGTCTGTGGGTCTTTTGGTGAGAAGTCAATCCTTTTTAGCACAAAGTAAGTGTTCTTTAATCCAGGAAGACCACCTGAGCCAATCTGGGGTGGAAAAACACTCAGTCCACAGCTGGGAAACATTCACTGTGGTCCTTGTTCCACCACTCTTGACCTCTGTGATTTAAGGAAACTTAAAGGGGCTCAATAAGCTCTTTGGACTTTAGTTTTCTCCTTCGATAAAATATTCTCTTCAAGATCCACTCTCTTTGTATTTTAAAAATGCTTGGTCAGCATTCTTCACTTATAATGTTATAAAATGCTGCCTCCTTGTGGTTTCCAGAGTTAATCTGGTTCATAAAAAAATTTTAAATGCTTAATTTTAAATTGATTAAAATTCATTTACATTCTTAATTTAAAAATTGATCTGTTATGCTCAGCTCATAGTAGACCAAATATTCCTGACACTTTGTATATAAAAAACAAAGCCCCCTTCTGGATGCCATCGCCACTCCATTAAAGCGGTCATCCTTTCCTTTGGACGGCTGAAGCCACTCAGGTGAGCTCTCCTGTTCTAGCCCACATGTCACCTGGGGACACCTTGTCCTCAGGGAATGGTGCAAAACATGGTCCAAGCACAAATTCCAGGCCTCAGCATACATAAGGACTTTAAAATGATTCCCATTGTTCAGTTTCCTCAGTGAGATGCAGTGTGAGTCAGTTTTTATGTTAATGTTTTAATAGAAATATAACATATGTACAGAAAAATACAGCAATCACAAGTGTACAGCTCCACAAGTTATCAAAAAATTAATCCAGTTCTAAAACCAAGACCCAAGTCAGGGAAAGGGACATGGTCAAGCCTCCCTAGGTCCCCTGCCTAATCTCTCCTCACTTCTTTTTTTAAAAATATTTTTTTAAATTTATTTTTAGAGAGGGGAGAAGGGAGAGAAAAAGAGGTGGAGTGAACCATCAATCTGTGGTTGCCTCTCGCACTCCCCCTACTGGGGTCCTGGCCCACAACCCAGGCATGTGCCCTGACTGGGAATCGAACTGGCAAAACCTTGGTTCGCAGGCACACACTCAACCCACTGAGCTACATCAGCCAGGGTCCCCTTATTTCTTTCATTCCAAATCTGACCATTCTCTTGACTTCTAATACCATCGACTGATGAGTTAAAATTGAGGGAAGGATTCTATACCCTGCTCTGCATTGTGTGGGGAGATGTCAGAGGGATACATTACACATTCTTAAGATTTGTGCACTTTGCTGCATGCAATTTATACTTCAATAACTTATTCCAGCTCTTCTAGCTGTTCTTAATGGTAGAGTTGGCCCCAGTAGCCTTCCTTTTGTGTTAACACCTTACATAACCATGGTAAAAGTACCCAAATGAAGCAATTAAAGTTGGTACTATGTTATTAGTGAAAATGCACACCTTATTCCAATTTCATCAGTTTCTCAAGGATTGTCCCCCTTCTTTTGTCCCAGGGTCCCATACTACAATGAATGTTTCTTTCTCCTTCCTCTGCTCCACTCTGTAACAGGGCTGACTCGAAGCAGCATTTTCTACCCTTCCTCCTGTAGACACACAAATCCAAGCACACCTGGAGTTTCATGATGTTTAATAGCCTCTCGATGAGTTCTATCATGTCACGAGGTGTTCTCTTCAAGCTCCACTTTGGCCCAATACGATAACCCACTGTCACCAAGGAAAAGTGGCCCAGCCCCTGGGTTTCAGTACTTCTTTCAAAGAGAAGCTGTGTCAGGTCAGGCTGATGGCCACGTGCCTCCTGGAATTCTAGTAAATGACATTGTCACTGTCTTGTGAGCTTAGAAATGGAAGAGGCATCTTCCTGTCACTTCAAGTCTGGCTGAATGGTGGGCGGGTGTACCGCTGGCTGCATCACAGTTTATCTTCATCAGTGTCTTTGACATGTGGCCGGCGTGGTGAGCTTAGATGTCATTATTGGAGCCAGAACCATCCAACTGTCTATGGCCAAGTTCAGAAGGGTGGTGGGAAGGGTTACAGTTCGGGATAATTTGGGGTGGAAAAGAAACCCATGGACATTTAAAAGCAAATTTTAGAAAATAAAATTGCTGAACCAGTTCATGTCAATGATGTAGTTTTCAACCCATTCCTGGGTTGTGAAATATATTGAGTGGGTTAAAACTAACCCCAAATAAAAAGAAGAAATAGAATAGACTAGGAATGATCTGTGTGCATAGAGTAAAAGCGTGCATTGTTTTACGAAATGCATCTTTGTAAGTGTGCATGTTGGCATGTACGTTTCTATGGAATCATAACATAAATGTTCTCATGGTGGTGAAAAGGTTTTGAACACTCCAGTATGTTTGGTGACAGTATAGCATATTTAAAAAGCAGAACAGAACATGTTTTTGGAGTCAGAGACATCTCAGTTCAAATATTTGCCCAACCATAATTTTTGTAAGAACCTAAGTCTCATCCACTGGCTCACTTGCTGCTCTTCAGTGGGAGATCTTGTGAAAAGGGTTTAGAGAGTCTCCCGTATTTTCTTTTCATAAGGAAGCCCCTGTCCTTGTAATGCTTACAGAACATCCCTGAAATGCCTTTCTCGGGGACGGCGCTCCAAACACGCTTGTATGTATGATGGATAGAACCCCACAGACCTTTGCATCTGATTCTTACGTACCATCCATCACAGCATCTTGGCATCTCTCTCTCCACACCTGGGAGAATCTTAAGATTTCTGAGGGACCAAGACTAATGCTTGAGTCAGAGTCTGACACATCTTTGGTATAGAACATGTTTATTCTCAGAATCATTTCTTTTCAGATGGGTCACCTGAGACTTGACTAAGCACCCAAGCTTCAGGGAGATTCTTGCAAAGGAGAAGACCAGGGGGCCATCGAGTCGTGGTGAAATGGAAAACAAACTCAGAAGGAATCTGAACTCCCTTTTGGCAGGTGCTGTCCATTTCCCCAGGCTCACTGCCCACACACAGATTCTGTCCACCTCCTGCGTGTGTCTAGTTGGGTGTCAGTTCATGGCTCAAGGGCGGGCTGGAGAAGACCTGGCTTAACATCAGAGGGGAGAGTCTGGGAATGAGGCAGAGGCTCAGCTTCTCCAAGTTGCCCCACCCATTTCTGCCTGTAGCCAGAATCCTCTGATATGGTGTTTGCTGCTCCTGGGCAGAGAACATTTTACAGTGCTTTCAAACTCAGAGAAGACCTGCATACACTTTAAAAAGTAAAAATAACCTCAGTAAAAATTATAAAAGCGAGGCATAATAATTATAGAGAACATGAACAATAGAAAGAAACAGAAAGAAGAAAATTTATTATCTCATCCCAACCCCCCCCCACCCCACTGCCTGGGGCTGCCGGGGTTCACACCTTGGTCTATGTTCCTCTAGACCTTCTTTATCATCAAAGACACAATTTGTTTGCCTCTCTCTCATGATTTTCCTGGTCCTTTAAACTTCACACAGAGCCCTGATAATGCCTTAGGGGAACTCCTGCAAGGGCAATTACTGTATTTCCTGAGTCAAAAATACACACATTGTATGATTTTTAAATTTTTTAATTGTATTTTTTCCATTACTATTTATGCCCTTAATACCCTCTTCCACCCCCACCCCTGGCTCCCACAGCCCACGCATTTCAAAGGCCCTTTCTTTAAAAGCCGGCTTTCGTACACATCCCGAGCTTTCCCTGTCTCCTCTGGCCTTCATATGTGCCCTGGACAGGTGTCAAGACTCACAGCACAGCTGCCATTTGGCTACAACATATTATACCCCCATTTGCTGAGGAATTATTTGATAAAAGACAGTGTCTGGTCATTCCCCTGGAGGGTGGCAGAATATGCTACTTCAAAATATGCCACCTTGGCCTAAAGATTATTTTGAGCTGAAGGCAATTGAGAAGAAGCAGATATAGAAAAACTCTCTGCCTTTCTGCTACTTGTCTAAAAGTAGGACATACATCTGTAAAAGTGTCCCCACCTCTCCTCTCTTCCAGGAAGGACAGAAGCTAGTCGTCAGTGACAGCTCTAGACTTCCATTAGGTTGGAGATGGCACCAGAGGCATCTACCTCACACATCTTGCTAAGAGTAGCCCTTATCTCCCTTTAGCTTTGCCATATACCTGCCTTCCCACAATTCACTGGCCCTGGAAGTGCAATATCCTGTTCTTTTGTCTTGTCACTTCCCTAAACATTCATTACTTTTTGTTAAGATGCTGTGTAAGTCCAAGTTCTGACCACCCTTCCAAGTCACTCATCACTGGGTATTTCCAAGTGTATGCACAATGCACCTGAAAATAAATTTCTCTTGTTTTACTTTGTTAATCTGCCTTTGGTTAGTCTGACTTACAGGATCCCGGCTGCAGGAAGTAAGATGGATAGAGGAAAATATTCCTTTCCTCCTCTAGGTCTCCAAATGCAAATATTTTTTATCCATCTGCTGTGTGATTCACATGAGCTCAAGGGACAATCTTAATAAACCTTAGATATAAATACTATGAACTGAAGCTTGATGAATACAAGTGCTTAAAAGTGTAAGGACAACCAGTGAGCAAAGAGGAGTTAGCTTTTTATGGGTTAACACCTGACCAGTGGTGAAAGGGAGACAGGAAACCTTGTCTTTTAAGAGGTATTTCTAGAAGGCAATATTGCAGGGAAAAGAAAAAGAAAACACCTCACAAAATAGGAGAGCTGATTGTTTTGCATACTCACACTTAATGAAATTTCACATGAGAAGTGCCGTTCATTAAAGTTTGAGGTGTAGCTCACATTTTACTTCCATTGTGGAGCCTTCTGTACCAGTCGGGGGAAGAGAGGCGAACCATTAGGGCGTATTCACGGGAGCTCAACAGTCTTTGTAACACTTTTCTCTGGATGGAGAGTGCACCATTTTGCACACCCATCCTCGATGTATCAAATTTAGAAGACAAGTTACCTACAGTTTGCCAACAGCATATATCCTCATAATTAATTATGGGGAACCTATTCGTGTGTGATGTGGCCTGTGGCTCAGCTCTGGTTCTGAATGCAGTCCAGATGCACGTGGGGTGCAGGGAACATCCGTGGATAAGTCTCCCATGGGGAGTCAGGCCTGCATTGTCCCTAGGCAGCTTTGAAACTTGCTCTTGCAAAAACTCCCTCACCTGGGATGGAGACAGCAGAAGTTTACTGTGACTTGTGCTAGACTTCCCAAGCACAAATGTAAACAGCCCAGCCTTCTCTCCTTTACATTTGTAAATGACCTTTCTCTTTGAAGCAATTGGCAACATTCTTTCCTTTGTTATCTGTAAAAGGTATCCACCCAAAGCAAACCTGTGCATAGTTAATGAGAACCAACCTGGATGTAATGTACCTAGAATATCAATAAACGTCTGTTGAGGCATGAGTGGGGGATTTTTTCTCTTTGAGAGATCAGCCACACACATCCCTTTTCTCCAGGGGATTTCTCTAGTCTGCGTGAATTTGTTCGTCACTTGTCTGGGGATATAGGACAAGCATTCCACAACACGTGGTCCTGCTGGACGGGACCACAACAATTAATAATTGTTGCCACTCTGATAAGTAAAACACGATGTTTCTCATTTTAGTTTGAATGTAATTATGAGTGAGGCTGAAGATCTTTTTATAAGTGTAACAAACATTTTGTATCTTTCTGGGGTCTATTTTTCTTTTTAAACAGTATTTTATTTATTTGTTTATTTTTAGAGAGAGAGGAAGGGAAAAAGAAAGAGACGGAGGGAAACACTGATCTGTTGCCTCTCAAACACGCCCCCAGTGGGACTGAATCTGCACGAGGCATGTGCCCTGACCGGGAATTGAACCGGCAGAACTTCACTGTGTGGGACGATGCCCAACCAACAGAGCCACATTGGTCAGGGCTCTGGGCGCTATTTTTCTGCTTCATGGGTTCTGTTCATTTGTCTATTAGGCTTGGGTCTTTTTTTATTTGATGGTTAAAAATTCTTTACACATTAGTGATATTAGTTCTTTATCTGCAGCCTATGCTACAGATATTTTTTTTTCCACTTTGTAATTTGTCTTTTGACTCCACTTATAGAGTTTTGTGCCATGCAAAACTTCTTTGGAAAAAATTTAATTTTTATCTAGTTGAATTGGTGAATCTTTTTTTTTATTATATCTGAATTTTAGATACATTTAGAAAACCTTTCCTTACAAGTTTCAAAGGAATCAACCTAAGTTTTCTTCTAGTACTTTCATGCCTTCATTTTTACAATTAGGTTTCTGGTCCATTTTGTGTTTTTTTCTCCTTGTGTATAATGTGAGTTAGGGGTACAATTTTATCTTTCTAAGCCATTTCCCAGTTATCCCAACACAATTTTTGGTCCCAGTAACTGGAGATGCCAACTTTATCATACATGGAACTTCCATATATATCTGCTCTTTCCAGTCCATCCCACTAATCCACGTGTGTCTTCATGGACTGGTACAACCCTCTTGTACTCTGGACAGCTTTCTGATAAAGTAGATGATCAGATAGAGACTCTGTCCAGGCCCGCCCCCCCGGTCTCTTACTGGCTTTTCCTCTTCAGTGTGCCCTGGCTATTCCTGCATGTTTATTTTTTCACATGACTTTAAATACTTATATCATTGTGTGATCAAAGCTTTTCAATATTTTTTGGAGGCTTTAGGAAATATTTATTAAATTAACTTATGGAAAACTGACATCTTTATGATGTGGAGTCATTTTTTTTTTTTTCAAGAATAAGGGGTGTCTGTCCATTCATTTAAGTTCACAAGTCTTTCAGGAGTGTTTTTACTTTTTTAATGTAGATTTTGCAAATTTCATGTTCCATTTATTTCTAAGCATTTTATCTTTTTATTGCTATTGTAAATGGGATTTACTCTTCCACTATTTTTGTGTACGTGAAGGATATTGATTTTTTTATTTTGAAAGGTTTTATTTATTTATTTTTAGAAAGAAGAGAAGGGAGTGAGAAAGAGAGGGAGAGAAACATCAATGTGTGTTTGGTTCTCACGCACCCCCCACTGGGAACCTGGCCTGCAACCCAGGCATGTGCCCTGACTGGGAATTGAACCTGTGATGGTTCGGTGCTCAGTCCACTGAGCCACACCAGCCAGGGCTGAACTGTAGTATTTTAATACTGAAGGAATGGGTGTTTGTTTTTTTCAAAGCCATTTGAGTATCTTTTATAGTTTATCAGCTCTGACTTAATGTCACTGTCTCAGACACACACACACTCACACATATACATGTTCCTCCCTGCCCCGCCCCCCGCCCCCACACTTTGAGCAAAATCACTGGGTGTGGACTTCTATCTTCTGTAGAGCTATGTGGTTCCTAGGAATGAGAGCCTTTCCCCCAAATGCAGCTGTCAGCAGAAAGGGAGCAGATGAGGGTGGCTCTTCCTCAGTGGAGTCTTCCAGAAGTTTGAGGGTGGTTTGATGAGTTGAAATGACTGAGTTGGTGTCTTTCCTGCCAGCAGAAACCAGAAGAGATAACCAACCCCTCCCCCCAACCCTTTCTAGCGACAATTCCATTATGTTGTACAAGTGTTCCCTGGCTGGAAGGATTTCCCGTTTTTTCCTCCACTACCTCATTTAACTAACTCCACATGAAGAATCTTACAGCTTTCAGCTCTTTTAGAGTCTATCCTATTAATGGGTCTTTCTAGAATTGGTCACAGAAGTCTATGGGCAGAAATTTAGTATGGAAATCCAAAGACCATGAGCTCTGAGGACACAGGAACAGACCTTTCTCTGGGCAAAAGTACAAAAAAATGCCCCTCCAGCAAGATCAACCGTACCTACAAGCAGCTGCTGTAATACGGTGGAAAAGTTTGGGAAAATGAAAAGAATACACTTGAGACCCCCGGAGCATTCTGTCTGCACGCATCATGAAGTTAGGGAAAGGGGAGAGGCTGTCTCAGGCCAGCCGAGCCCATTCTTTTATTTCAGATACCTCTGCAGACTTGCTGAGGACCGCTGGTCGTTAAATTAGGAAGTGCAAATGTGTAAACTAGAGTCATGATTTTTTCAGTTCCTGTTATTTTTAATTGTTTTCCATTAGTTTACATTCCCTATTATTTTGTATGAGTTTCAGGTGTGCAGCAATAGTGGCGAGACAGTCACACACTTTACAAAGTGTTCCCCCTGATATTTCCAGTGCCCACCAGGCACCGCACGTGGTTATTACATTGTTGACTGTGTTTCCTGTGCTGTACATCGCGCCCCATGACTATTCTGTAACTGCCAATCTGTACTTTTCAGTCCCTTCCCCCCTTTCATCCAGTTTCCCAATGCCCCTCCTTTCTGGCAACCACCGTTGTGTTCTCGGTATTTATGAGTCTATTTCTGTTTTTGTTTGTTCATTTATACTAAATTCATAGTTTTTAAAAGAAACTGCTTTCTGAGACATACCCCAGCTTGATCAGAATCTCACACCCTCACCCACAGAATTTTTGCTGCCTCTAGACGTGGATGGGTTAAAATACTGAATGAAATCGCTCAAAGCTCTTACCGTGTTATAAAAGAATACAATTGCATTCCAGTAGTAAATCAACCAGCCAACATCTACTTACTTCAAAGATCAGAAGGATACATTTATTTTGATCATGGATGCGAAACCTCTTAGATGAAAATGCACTTTTTGTCCTGCGTCGTAAGCAAAGAGTTTGAAGTCTTGTTGAGTTCCATCATCGCAGGTCATCATAATTTACTTCATTATCACAAGCGCTGACAGGTCAGGTTTGGCCAATTCCTTCCCCAGGAGGTTTGGAATGAACAGAGGTTCATCAGGATTTCTTCCCCGGTTTGAGCCCAGATCCCTGTGCAGAATACCTGAAGGCAAGGAATGTCGGTAACCCTTTGTGGTTCCAGATCCTACTCTGGGTTTCTAAGTGGAAGTGTACTGGGTGTTTGAGAAATCTAGCAAGTTCATTATGTAGCAAGTTGGGCCTTTTCCTGAAGAGGCAGTGCTTCCAAAAATGTTTTTCTCCCTCCTTTCCCATCTGTGTAAAAAATAAATAAATAAAAGCGTACAAAAATATAATATTTAAAAAAAGAAAGACAAAATCGCAGTCATGTCACGAACTCAGGCTGGCTGACTTTAGGAAGAATTGTTGAGTCCTGGAATGAATTACTGTGGGAAGCTGGAACTTCTGGATCTCTTTGAAAAGGCCTCAGGTCCTCATTCACACATTCATTCTGGTATAATTTTTCCTAGAGTGAGAGGGGAGGCCGTTTGTGAAATCTCCTGGTCTTCTTTCATTGAGTCAGTTCTCAGCACTCCACCGAGGGCGAATATTGATTAAACACTCCCTTGAAGGGGCTAGAAATTCACACACAACTGCAACTTAGTAGAAAGCTGATTAAAACCAGCTATTTGAGTTCAATATTAACTGAGGTCCATCTACATTCAAAGTGAAATGCAAGTAGTCAAGAGTTAAAGAGAGGAAGGAAGGATGAGTTAGAGTTTGAAAAAATAACATTTTCTACCTTTACAATGATCAATAGCTATTATTGTGTAAGATTTTTATTGGACAAATATTATGCTTCTTTATTTGCTGTACATTGATTTTTTATACTTATTTCACATTTTAAAATCACTTAGTTCCTCATTTCCAGTTCGGTATAATTCCATCACAAATACCCTTTCTCTGCCTTTGCCTAAAACTCTGGGCTAGCAGGCCACTACCTCCCAGAAAGGAATTACAAGAAAAGCTAACCTTATACTACGCATCTACATTCAGGTAAAAATAAAGGCATAAGAGATTTGGTAGTGAAAAGGGGGAGTAGACTATGAGGGTAATAGGACTTATTAGGAGCGAGCAGAAGAAAAGAGATCGAATCAAAGTGGTAGTTGTCCCTAGGAATAAATACTGCATTTCAGGAATTCTGGTATCTATGCGTCCACCTAGGGTGGGTGGGGAACTTTCCAGTCCCGCCCTGTCCCAAATCCCAACGCAGACACCAGGTGGCGCTCGAACCCTTGCGGTAACAACTCTGGAGCCCTTGGACTGGCAGTCTCCTACAAGGCTGCGCTGGAGCCTGATGCCAGCGAATTGCGATCAGTGAAGCGCAGAAGCAAAACGCCTCCTCGCTCGGACCTCTCCTGGGGCTGAGTTGAGGCCAGTTTGGAAAGGGACCAAAGGACGCATGGGGGCCGGAGAGAACCCTTTCCACTCCAACCGCAGGACCAGCGGGGAAATTCAGAGCATGGGCAAGAGGATACCAACGCACACCGCACAAATTCTGGGAAAGTAGAAGAGGCGGCTAGCAAACGCTGGGAAGGTTAGAGTGTCAGAAGGACCCCTTTAGAGGCTTCCAACTCCACAGCCCCTCTTTCTGCATTCTCAGCTGGGCCTGATGAAGGCAGGGTCATTTGTAGCATCGCCACCAGCCCTCTCTCCCCTCTCCATCACCACCCATTAGTGGTGGTGAAACACCCTCTTTTCAGTTTTCCAAAGCGAGATAACATTGTCTCGCAATAATGGGTTCTTGCTAAATTCTCAGTTTCTATACCTCCCTCCGCAATATTTGTGCACAGATATACGCTCTAATGTAAATAATGCCGCGGGAGGTTTGTTTGTACGGTTCGAAAAAAATGGTGACGGTGATGACTTCCTAAGGGGTCCCAGGGCGACCCTGCAGGGCCAGTCAGTCCCTAGAGACACGCCTGGGGCTGTGGCGCGCCTTCTGTGTTTCTCGTCTCAGGGGTAGATGTGCTTCACACTTCCAAGGGTGGCCTGCGTGGATCAGAACCACCGGGGTGTTTGACAAATGCAGAGTCCTGGGCCTCAGCCCAGGCCTGTCAATCAGGATCTCTCTGAGTGGGGGATCTGCAGGTTGGGAAGTCCAACCACAGGAAACTGCCGACTTTTTTCTTTTTAAAAATCTACAAAAATGTCCATTGTGACACCCCAGATCATTCACCTGCACATTGGAGTTTGGACATCGCCGCCTTGGCATTTCATAGCCCTTGTTAAATGTTCCGTAAAGGAACGAGGGAAGGAGAAAGGGTCCTCCTTTACAGTGGGGGCGGGCCCGCTGGCGCAGGGTCCTAGACGCGGGAAGGCGAGGTTGGTCTTGGGGAATGTGGAAGTGGGCACACAGCACCTGAGCACCGGAGGGCCCCTGGTATTCCCAAGCGACCCAGGGACGGGTTTCGTAGCCCCGCACCAGCCTTGGTAGGAGTGGAGGGGCAAACGCGGCGTTTTCTCCGTACAGGACGCCCTGCGGCACACCTGGGGCGGCCACTGGGTTTGAGCGAGCGCGTGCGCGGCACGGGGCGGGGTCTTCAGAGCATCTCTTTGGGTCGGGGGTGGAGAGGGGGGCAGGAAGTAAAGTGGGGGTATCTGGGACTTGGGCCTGCCTCCCACCACCCCCACCTCCGCCCCCGCGGCCACCTTCTGCTCTATAATTGGCCGCCGACTGGCCTTCCCTGCCTCTTATCCGATCCCCGGCGCCCAGCGGGAGGGAAGCGCTGGAGAGGAGGAGGCAGCTTCGGGCCGCCGGGAGTGGGAGCGGGACAGGGTGAGGGTGAGGGAGGGCGAGAGGGAGGCCAATTAAAAGGGGCACTGGGCGGGAAGCAAGCGAGAGCCGTGGCTGCCAAGAATCAACTCGCGGCAGAACTTGGATCTTCCTAGGCACCGAGGGGTCCCTAAACTGGGCTGGAAGCTTGCCCTGCACAGGTCAGTTCCAAACTTTCTCTGCCCCACCTCGGGTTGGCTTTGAAAAGTCTGTTAGCAAGGAAGCTAAAGTGGTGAGGGCGAGCCACCTGTGGATAAAATGCAATTCCTTGAACCTTTGCTTCGCGCGCGCCCTGGATGGCCCGGGGACCTTTGGGGTGGGATGAGGCCGTGCACCCCGATGCCTCCTCGTGGGTGTCACTGCGCGGAGAGATTGGACGCGCTGCGTGATGTGAATGCAAGACAATGACGATACCTTGGGTTGTTCCCGGGAGCTTTTCTCTATACTGGGGTACTGTGAGCGTGGGTCTAATATCGAGACGCCGGGGACACAAGAATTTCCAAGTGGAAGCGTTTTAGTAAAGGACACAATCTGGTGAAAAGGGGACTTAGGGACTTGGCTTGGAAAACTGTATATAAATAGAAAGCAAGCTGTTTTTATTTTGATTGTATTGGGGATCGCTTGGGGGAGCAGTCGATGGACATCATGGGGGACAACTCAGCCACTACTTGGTACTGCCACAGATTAGCGCAGGGGACTATTGTGCTAGACCAGACGCAAAGAGGACTGCCAGGCAGAGCGCCTTGTCTCTGCGTCAAGAAACCCTGATGCTTCGCGCGTATTACTTCGGGTGCTTCGTTAAGATACATAGCACCAGGCTGTGTTGTTGGAAGATCCTCTCTGCCCGGGCCTTTACACCCCTCACCTGCCCGCATTTTATCCCTCAGGACCGCTTAGGAGCCCTCCCTGCCTCAAACCTCCCATTACGCAGCGTCTAGGTGAAGATGCATCCAGTGCCCAGAGCAGAGCTTTGGCGTGTGGCGCGCACAGGCAAGGCAAGTTAGGGCAGAGCCAAAAGGAGCACGAGTCGGGCCTTAGCTAAGACTGGGCGTCCAGACCACAGGCACTCGCTTTAGGAGCTGGGTTCCTGGATCCTCGGTGGCAAGCACGCCCTCTGGCGTGTGAGCTCAGGGTTGACCTGGGGTCGCCCCTTCTGCTCAAGTGCGGGCTTTGAACTAGTCCTTAGGGAAAGAGACCCAAATGGAGCTTGTGTGTCCGCTCTTACTGGGGCCTGGATTTCCCCCTGAGAATTGCTTCTGGAACTGCCGTCCCTTTGGAAGTTTTGGACTCCCTTCTGGAAGTTTCTGAGACTCTGCTGCCAGCTGCAGCTGAAGACGATGGGAGGGGTCAGGAACAAACATGGGGATAAGACTTTGGTGGCTCCTGAGGAGGAGAAAAGGAAAGGAGTTTTCCAGAGGCTCCCCTGTTAAAGGCTCTGGGGCTCCTCACCTCCAAAGCGCGGAGGGGAGCACTTCCTAGCTGCATGTAATAAAGAGGCCCTACTCCAATGCAGGGGATAGGCGTAAGTCGGGTACCCAGAGGCGAAGCAGCGTTCTGTTTCTGACAAGGCAGAGGACTCACTGGTAAATTTAGATGAGTGAATGAACAGCGTTTGGAGTTTTGGTTGTTCCAAAGGAGGAACTTGGATGGATTTCCTCTGAACATGGCCCCAAGGTGTGGATACTGAAGACAAACTTTAGGATGGTATCTTTTAAAAATAGCTTCATTGAGTTGTAATTCATATACCACACAGGTATACCATTCTGTGGTTTTTAACACATTCACAGAGCTGTACAGCCCTCACCATGATCAATTTTAGAACATTTTTATTGCTCCAATAAGAAATCCATAGCTGCTAGTGGTATCTCCCCTTTCTTCTTAACCTGCTCTCCCCCACCCTGCCCAGCGCCTGGCAACCACGAATCTCCTTTCTGTTGACATTTCCTGTAAATGGAAGCATGCAGTATTTGTGTGGCCCTTTGTGACTGGTTCCTTCCACCTAGCAAAATGTTTTCAAGGTTTATCCCTGATGTTCAAGATCTCACGGACCCCTGGACATTTCCTCCTGCCAGGGAGCCCTGGGCCAGGATAGACCTGAACCTCCACTGCAGCCCTGACCTCCCGGGGGTCCCTTTGAAAGGAGAGCAGTCACACTGGAGAGGCTTCATCATAATTCCCTGGATAGAATTAGTTGGAACCCATTAGAATTCCTGGAGCTGTTTTGGGTGGGTCCCAAGCTTCAGGATTGATGGGAGGAGCCCTTTGGCCCTTATCCTGCTACTAACAGTCCAGCTGAGGATCTCAGAGAACTTTCTATGCAAGACTTGGTTTTCAGAATCAGACAGGGCTGGCCTTAAGGATGGGCTGAGCAAACTGGTAATGTTTGAGGAGCACTGGGGCAGCACCAGCCCACCGAAAAGGCCCTTTGGAGATGTACTCCCTTTGGCTTTTAAATACTTTCCAGTGTCACTTAGTAAAACACAAACTCTGTTTTCAGCTGACAGTTACATGACTCTGGAGACACATTTGCTGTCACTAAGCCAAATACAGCCCTATGATTGCTGTTTCCTGGCCCTTCAAGTGTAACCTAAGATCTCCTTCAAGGACAAGGTCCTTCCTGCAGGCTGAGGCTCTATTGTTTGAGCACCATGGAGCTAACAAGTGACCTGGGATCATGACAGCTTGTAAAGGACAAGGTTGTTGGTAAATTCGCTGGCTGGCTCCTGGGGGATCAGGGAGGGGGCCAGGTGGGAGGAGAGGTAAGAGGGGAGAGAGAAAACCAACTTCCTCCTTTGGGGCTGGATGTCAGGGAAGGGGTCTCCTCTTGCTCCCTCTATAACTAAATAAAAAGTGGCAGGGGTCCAGTTACTCTTTTTTATTTTTTAAGATTTACTTATTTATTTTTAGGGAGAGGTGGGATTGGCTGCCTCTCACACACCCGCAACCCAGGCATGTGCCCTGACTGGGAATCGAGCAGCCGGCCTCAGTCCGCAGGCTGGCACTCAGTCCACTGAGCCCCACCAGCCAGGGCCAAGCAACTCTTTATCAATGTTTTTGGCAAACTTTTCTGCCAATGGGCGTTGGTTGGTGGAGTTAGCCTGGCAGGTGTCCCTGACTCGGAATTTTAGGGAACAGTTCTTTGTCTCTTTCCTGCCAGAAATGATTAGATTTGTTTATAAAAATTGATCCAGAGGGAGGCTGGGTTTTGCTGAGTCCAAGTGTCTCAGGAAGTGTCTTTAACTAGGGATACTCAGTTGCTTTTGGATGGTTTTCTGTCTGATTTTGTAGAGAGGAGCTTGCTGAATTGACCTAAGAATGATGTTCTACCGCAGGCTTGTTTTTGCTCCTATTCTTCCTCTGCTTCCCAGCCCTGCCCCCTGCCATGTACTGAAACAGTGCTAAGCACTCACATGCAGCAGTGAGTAGGTAGAAATGCAAATAACCAGGTACAGCACAGTGTTAAGTGCTCCGAGTGGAATATAAAGACTACTACTAATGGGAACCCAGGAGCAGCACTGGTCCAGACTTGGACGGTCAGGGAAGGCCTGTGGGGAGGATGAGATGTCTTTGCTGAGATGTGTGGCTACCCTATACTGCTTATAGGTGTAGAGTTCAGTACAGGTAAAACGCAGTTCCCCATGTCTGTGACCCAGGAGCTATGTCAGTACTTGTAAGGAGAGAGAGAGAGAGAGAGAGCGAGCAAGCGCCAGGTAGACAGGTGATGGAACATTCCTGAGTCAAGGAGCTGTCTTTCCAACCGGCCACACTTTCGGGATGGTTCAACCTTCTATTTTGTAGGACTTAGAGCGCCTCCTTTCAGACTGAGCAGCTGCGTTTCTGAGGCTGATCTGCGGTCAAGTCCCTTGCATTTGAGTAATTCACAGGACTGACTAGGACCTCTAGTACAATGTTGAATGAAATAATAAGATGTTACCATGTTGGCCTTCTTGTCCTATATTTGACCTTGGGAGGGATGCATTCAATATTTTACCATTAAATTATATTCACTGTGAGATTTTCACATATGCCATTTATCAGATGGATAAAGTTCCTTTCTATTCTTAGTTCGCAGGATTTCTTTTTAATCATGAATGAGTGGTAAATTTTCTCAAATGCTTTCTCTGCTTCTGTTGAGAAATCTATCTATCATTTAGTCATTATCATTTATCTATCATTTAGTTAATATGTTGAATGATATTACTTTTAAAATAGTAAACTGATCTTACATTCCTAGAATAAATCCCACTTGGTGCTGGTGCTGGTGATGATTTTTAAAAATTTTATTTATTTATTTTTAGAGGGAGTGGAAGGGAGGGAGAAGGAGAGGTAGAGAAACATTGATATGTGAGAGAAACCGTGATCAGTTGCCTTTCCCATGTCCCCAACCTGGGACCTGACCCACAACCCCGGCATGTGCCTTGACCAGGAATTGAACCAGCAACCTTTTGGTTTGCAGACTGGCGTGCAATCCACTGAACCACACCAGCCAGGGTTGATTATTATTTTTACATGTTGCTGAATGTTATTTGATAATATTTTGTTAAGGATTCTTGTGTCTGTGTTCATGAAGGATACTGTCCTGTAATTTTTATTTTTGTGAGGACATCTGGTTTTGATAAACTATTACAGTAACTCACCTAGGTTTTTTAAAATGATTTGTATCTGATTTAAAATTATCAATCATTAAAATGATTGATAGCATATCTTCCTTAAATATTTGATTGCATTTTCCTGGTTAATTGACCCTCTACTCTGAAATATGCAGGACGTAAAGGGAGATTTTATGCAGATTTCATTTCCACTCACTGTGGCTCACTCCTTTCTGATGTGCCCCTTTTTCATTGCTCATCTCTCTGGCAGTCCTGACCTCTCCTGCTCTTCCACACTTCGTGCTAATGAGGCTGTGGCTTCCCACTTGATTTCTGGTCACAAGGCCATGCACAGTAGGGGTCTGCTTAGGGGGAGGAAGGCTAATCGCCAAGCCAACAGTAACAAAACTAGGTCTTAATTCCTAATTTAGATGTACGCTCTGCTATGTCATGATGCTAACAGATAAGGGTAATCACCACTAACTCCATCTAGGGCTCCCTTTTGGCTAACCTCACTAGCTGATCCTGAAAACCCTTTTGATTATTCTGGATGGGAGGAGGGTGATGTTTTCATTACAGAGAAGACATAAGGAAGGCTAAATGACGTCAACACACTGAGCTGATACACTAGACATGTTTTTAGTCTTTGCTTTCTTTTCTAAAAATCTGTGTGACGTAGATCATCAATTGATTATAAAATTGTCTTTCTATAAAGTGGATATTAAAGTTTTAACAATGTCGAGTTGGGGGAGACACCTTAGAGGTCATTTTGTTCGGTTCCCCTGCCCACAAATTCAAGAACCCCTTGATAATCTATCTCATATGGGTACGACTTAGTCCACCTGTGCCTCAGAATTTCTAGCAAAAGAGAAGAGCCTATTCTAAGTGTTAAATACTTTTTATATTCAAACCCACATTTCTGTGGATCAGCCCATTGATCCAAGTTCTATTTACAGCAGCTGGACAAAGTAATCTTGTGTTATCTTCCATGTGAAAGCTCTTCAAATATTGGAAGACATCCATTGTATGCCTCTGATTCTTATTTTTCCTAGGCTTAATTAAAAAGTGCTTAAACATTCTCATTTTTTCCACATCTTTTTTGCATCAACTTGTCTACTAGAACCGCTAAGTCTTTTTCTAAGTCTATGAATTGCTCTTGAGTCAAATCTTCCACATCTTCACTTGGTTGATTATTTTCAACCTATATTGAACTGTCCCCTGGAAAACGATAAAAATGGGTAGGAATGTAGTTAGAAAAGTTGAAGTTGTCTACCCATGGAGATATTGTGCCTCCGTCATTATCTGGGTCTTGAGATTTTGCCCAAACCTTTATGCCAAGTTAGTCCCACAACCTTAATACGATGGAAGAGAAAGATTTTTTTTGATTCCGCCCTCTTTTAGTGTCTATTCAAGTAGCAAATTCATTAATTGTCATCATTCCCATTTCCTTTGCACTCTTTCAACCCATTGCTAACATGCCACTAGTTAGAACATTTGACAGCTACCTGCGTTCTAAGCATATTGATAACAGATCACAATCATTCTATAAGGAAGGTGTTAATTTTCCCACTTTATTGATGAAGAAACCAAGTCATAGAATGATTAAACCTGTTAGTCAAGGATCTCTAGCAAATGATAGGCAGAGCTGCCTTCCTAGTTCCTAGTTTTCTATTTATATTGCCACTTCGTGTTGACTTCATACTTGCTTCGTTTATCTTCGCAACATATTTGCTTGTATTCTTCCTTGTTAGTGAAATTGTAAGTGAGCTAACTGAGGGCAGGGATCGTAGAGTATGAACTTTTGTATCTTTAGTACCAAGTAGAAAGCTTTGGTTACTGTATTTTGCCATGTTTGATGCACGCCCATGTTTTTGGCCCAAACTTTCAGGAAAAAAAATCTTTTGTTTTAATTTTTTAATTCAATTATTTATGTTTTTCTTTATATTTAGATACTTGTTTTTTGTATTATAAAGGAATTTTAGCATTGTTTGAACCTGTTCTGGTACAAGAAATTTTATGTTACAAATAATTACAAAACACAAGATCAGAGACAAGATATTTCAGGTACTACCCATGTATAATGCACATCTTTATCTTTCACTCAAAAATTTGGGCAAAAGTGTACATTATACATGGAAAAATGCAGTATTAGTAGGGCTCTTGAAAAGTGATTGTTGGAATGAAAATTGTAATCCTATAAGTAACCTCTCTCAGGGCCTGGTGTGCCAGATGGCTAGCTACAATTCTATTTAAGTTTATGGGGTTTTTTGTAAGTAAACACTGATTGAACAGAACATTATCCAAGGTTTGGGTGTACATGTGTGTGTCAGTCTGTGTGTATGCATGGTTTACAAAAACTTTAGAATAAATATTTTAAGGAGTTTTGATAAAACGAGCTGTACTCAGGGCCCCTTGTTCCATTTAACCGTACAAATGAGACTGAATAAAACAAACACACAGAGGAGAGGAAAGATGAATTAACCCTAACGATGATAGTTTGAAGTTACTGATTAGAGAATTGTAACAGTGTTTTGAGAAAACTTATACTAAACATTGCCAACTTTACTCAAATTGGCTTCTACCCTCTGAAGTCAGAGCTAAGGGGCTGTTTCTATCATGAAGTTTAAGACACACACACACATGCACACACATGCACATGCACACACATGAACTGAAGCAGAGTTCATTGTTTTGTGCAGGCTTTTGGGCAAAGTTGCAACAAATTAGGCTTTGACATTTGGCCGATGTTAAACTATGTCATGGCACTTTGATAGGAATTGGGAGTTTTGGGCCCCTATTTCACTGTCCAAAAATTTGGGGACTTGGCAGAAAACCTTGGGAAACTAAATTTCCACTTCTCCCAATATGGTATTACTCATCCTAATTTAAAATAAACAACAAAAAAAGGAAGAATTTAAAGATAAGCTATGGGTACAATAACTAATACCCAGCTTTCAAAAAAAAAATGCCAAGACTCAGATAGCCTTTACTTATTTATTTGTTTGATTGTTCATTTGTTTATTTACATTATGTGAAATGCAGATTAACTTCCACTGCAGCGAGTGAAGTGTTGCTTTAAAACAACTTGAGGGCTTTGGTGAGAACAGAGAGAGGCTATTGGAAGGCGCTGGTCAAAGGACTTTTTCTCCTGTGTTAACATACTGCCTCTGATATGTGATAAAAGCCCTCCACACTTAAAGTGCATGACAAAAAGACAAAAGGACTAGTGCCTGTTTTCTTCCCTCTCCTTCTCTTTGTCTTGTTCTGATGAAAACCTCTGGTTGTAATGTTACCAGAACAAAATATGAGAACATTTTGTTTGAGTTGAGATGGTGATTCTGCTGCTGTCGCTTTCTCTGGATGTCAGGGGCAGCTACCTGGTGACAGGCAGATTTGTTGAAGTCTTTCTTTTTAATTAAAAAAAAAATTATTGTTGTTCAATTATAGTTGTCCCCATTCTCCCCCCCCATTATTCTCCCCTGCTCTGCCTATCCCCCCACATTCAATCTTCCCCTGACCCTCACTTTGTCCTTGTCCATGGGTCCTTTATACATGTTCCTTGACTTGACTCTTCCCCTTCTTTCCCCCCATTACCCCCCTCCATCCTCCCCTCTGGTTACTGTCAGTTTGTTCTTTATTTCAATGTCTCTGGTTCTATTTTGCTTATTTGTTTGTTTTGTTGATTAGGTTCTACTTATAGGTGAGATCCTATGGCATTTGTCTCTCACCGCCTGGCTTATTTCACTTAGCATAATGCTCTCTAGTTCCATCCATGCTGTCACAAAGGGTAGGATCTCCTTCTTTCTCTCTGCTGCGTAGAATTCCATTGTGTACATGGATCACAGTTCTTTGACCCACCCATTTACTGATGGGCACTTAGGTTGCTTCCAGCACTGGGCTATTGAAAATTGTGCTGCTATGAACATTGGAGTGCATAGGTTCTTTTGGATTGGTGTTTCAGGGCTCTTAGGGTGTAATCCCAGCAGTGGAATCGCTGGGTCAAAAGGCACTTGTTGTTATCTTGGTTGTGATAGGGCTATAGCCTACTTTTATATGTTTTCAAATCCCCTGTATTCATGCCTGCTGTGTACATTAGGGTTACTCACACTCCTTTGGATAATCTATCTAACCTCATTCTACTTGCTCCTGTAGGGTTAGTGTTCTGTAGATGGCCTGGGGCCTTTTCTCCTGTATTTTATAAAAATTTACTCATCATTTGTCTCATTTCCTCTGTGCTCTGACAGAAGGTTGGTTTACTACTCTGTAATAAATTAAACTAGGCTAAAATACCGTATATATACAAATTATATATAATTTAATGTGTTTCTGACTCCATTGGGAATTTTAAGGAGTATATTTTTAAATTTTTATTATAAGATCTTAACTTGATTACTTATATGATTATCAGAGCATTTCATTTCCCTTTAATTGGAAACACAAAAGAGTGATTGCTTGAAAGAAATACAAATATTTATTCCTCGGGCTACACTCTATTACTCTAGAATAAAACCAGAATATCAGAGGTTTAAGGGCCTGAGTCATATTTCTTTGAAGCTTCGTAGGATTATGCTGTGCTATACTCACTACAGTAACTCTTGGGCTAAAAAGAAAATGAATGCTCATATGATGCTGCCGAAACATGTTCAGAGGAAAATTAATGGTCTCAAATAAAAGATAATATTACACTAATTGAAGATTTAACAAAAGATCACAAACAACAACAACAACAACAAGAAAAAATAAAGCAGAAAAGGAAAAGAAAGCAATTACTAGTGATAAATACAAAAATAAATCAAAAAATAATATTGACAAGTTAAAGAACATTCTCAAAAAATGTGACTTGAACAGATATATAGCTTATCTATTCTGGAGAGAAAAGAGAAGTCAGAAACACATAAATTTAATAGTAATTATGGAGATACAACCAGAAAAGTTATGTTTTAGGTTGAGAAATCACACAAGTCTGCTAATAAATTTGAAAGTGAAAACAAAACAAAAGATAATTTTATGGAAAAATATCCAGGCTGGAACCAAGTAGTAAAGGTTAAGTAGATCTATAAACAAGAAAAAAAATTTAAAAAGTCATGCAGGATTAGCTTCAAAAAGGGGAAATATGTCATAAATATATACATGTCTCAGTATATCAAATTGTATGCTTTACGTGCTTATTATATGTCAAGTATATCTCAACAAAGTTGCAAAAAATATTTGTAGGCTTTCATAGAATAGGTCATTCTCATGCTACTTAAACAATTACAAAACAATGAACATATGGAAAGATTTCCAACTTATTTTAAGGAACTGGAATAATCCTGACACCAAAACCTTCAAAGAAAACTATTAGTCAACTTCAGTGACTGATATGGATTTAAAAACACTCTATAACCAGGCAACATTATATAAAAATGTAATATGTGGAGACAACAAAGATGAGTGAGCCTGGGAGGAGGGTCCCATGAGGAATTTTTGGACTCTGGGAGATGTCTGATTGGCAGATATTAAAGGGGATTCTACGGCAATCCAGCACATCAGTGAGCTGCTCAGAGTCAGTCCAAGACTTGCACAGGCAGACCCAAGATGGGTGGAACCTTGGAGTCCCTGAGACATATCATAGCCCGAGTCTTGCCTCACACAGACCTGGCTCTCGTCTCCACAGCCTTGAATGTTGTGTCAATGTTACAGAAAATTTGGGAAAGCAAGTAGTAGAATAGGATGGCTTTTCTAAGTGGTGAGGTGGTGATCCACAAGTCAATGCCACTTTGTGTATCTTCTTTTGTGAGTTATGTGCCCCTCCAAGGGGACAACATTTTTGGCAACTTTCAGTGCTGCTTAAATAGAGCGGAAACCTGATGGAATGCAGCTAAAAATGGTTCTGGTCAATGCCCTCTCACTGAGCTGCCCTGTCACAGGATCACCGAGGAATTCATTATTGGAAGTGTTCCACAAGCAGTGGCTTGCATCAGCGACCACCTAGATGGGCTCATGACCCCAGCAACAGCGTCAGACCCCATCACTCCAAATATGGAGAAGATCGGGTTTGGGATTTCAGGAGCTGATGGTCATTTTCCAACTATTACATCAGAAGAGAAGCCTCAAAGCCTGTGTGAAACAAAGTGTTCCCAACAGGAAGCCATCTTCTATATTTCCAGTAGTCCTCAGACAAAAAGGTAAGCAGCCACGTGGCCCTGGGCTGGATCGTGATGAGCAAGAGTCAGCAAGAATCCTCTCTGAAGAGCAATGAATGGCCTTGGAGGAATGAGGGGAAGGCTGGGAAGGAGGATAACTGTGGTTTTGCAGAGAAAAGAAAGAAATCAGAGCTTAGTATTGACTCACCTCTACAAGGGTGTTGACACTTCCTCACCCAGATGGTCACTGAGCTGCACAGCCCTGTGTGACTATCACTGGCAAGGCCAGGTCTCAGGTGCCCCAAGGAATGGCAGAGGCTGGACTTTAAAATTAGGAAGCTCATTAAAGCAGACCACCAGAGCTTTAGCACCAAGGGTCGCTACCTGAAGGCTATACTAAACCTCCAACCGGTTCCATTCACAGAATTTTAGAGCAATCAGACTTTTACAGGGCCCTCCACTCAGTTACACTCTCCAGGCTGGAAGGATGGAAACAGGATTGTCTGAAAAATATTTTCGTAGGCTGGCTCTAACCTAAAGCCTGGCTAGCGTGTGCCTCACTACATTATATATTGTTGTTTCAAAGAATGGGTCAGTGTAGATAAAGAACAGCAGCCAGGATGGGAAGAAGTAGCATGGGTAGCAATTTAAAAAATACTTGGGATGAAGTACACCACATGGATTGTTTTAAAAAATATGCAACTTTCAGAGTCTTCCCAACCTTTGCAAGTAAGAGGTAGCTCACACACTCCACTAGGAATAATCCAAGCTACAGTAATGACAGGGATTTTGTCTGGATCTACCAAAGTGTTTCAAGTGGTAATAGTATATGAAAACAGAAAATCCTGGATAAATTTAATATGGCTTAAAACTACCACTGTAATAATAATTTTTTAAAAGCCACATTCATTTGGGGATAAATGTCACCTAGAATACTACCCCCATTCTTCTCCTTAAGAAAAATTAATATCCAATTTTTATGAGTCCTGTGATACATCATATTTATTTTAATTTTAGAAATAGGAAACTTGATTTGTTTTTAATCTGTAACAAAGAAAATTGCTGGCATTTTAGGTTTAAAACATTTTGAAAATGAATTAGCATATAACAAAGAGTACTTGAATGTGATTAGTTCTTTAGGAGTTAGAGAGAAGGAATCCTTTAGTGTCTTTGTTGTTTAAGAATATGAAAAACCAATAACTCAAATGTGTCATTAATGAGTTTAGATTATTAAAACCTTTAAAGAACTAATATGACTTTGTCATCTTACTGAAAATAACTTGACTAAAAGCTAAAACCATTATAATTACATTAAAGCAAACCCCACCCCCCACAATAATTGCTATGAACAGGTAGGATTTATTCCTGTGTTGCAAGGATAGATTAATATTAGGCATTATGAAAGTAATTCCACTAAGAGGTAAAGAAGAAAATATGAATATCGCAATAGATGAGAAGTTATAAAAGCAAGATTCAGCATCCATTCCTGAAAGAAAAGAATACTTAGTAAAAAGTCAAAAAGCATTTTTTATTTTGTTCTTTAGGTTCCACATATAAGTGAAATCATATGGTATTTGTTTTTCTCTGACTGACTTATTTCACTTAGCATTGTACCCTTTAGCACCATCCATTCTTTTGCAAATGGTGAGGTTTCATTCTTCTTAAATGGATGAGTAACATTGTATACAAGTTGTCTAAAAAAAGTCCAGCCATTGTTAGTATAATGAAAATGGTTTTGAATGACACGGATGTAACCTGGCAGACAAGGAGAGTGGACTGGAATGCACATGCATGAACAGTGACGACTTCTCTGTACTGGTCAGTGGGGGTGGTAGACACTGTTGAGTGAGCATGTGCACTGTGTGGCTGTCACATTCAAAATGACTAAGTGAGTAAAGTAACCAATCTGCATCAAGTTTTGCATTAAGCTTGAACATTCCTCCGTGGAAACTATCCAGATGATTCAGAAGGCTTTTGGGGATGATGCAGTGAGTGCAGCACAAATAAAAGTGTGGTGCAAATGCTTCAAAGATGGTCGAGAATCTGTTGAAAGTGACCCACATTCTGGAAGGCCTGAAGCAGGCATACCATCTGAGAATGCTGAACATGTACAGGCTGCAATCAACAAAGATCAGCAACTGACAGTGCGAGAGCTAGAAGCTGATCTGGAGATTCCAAAAACTACTGTGTCCGAGATTTTGACACACGATCTTGGCATGAAATGTATTGTGGTGAAATTCGTTCTGTGGCTTCTGCTACCAGAGCAGAAGGAACATCATGCTGCAGTTGGGAGAACTGTATGAGGTCCCAAAGTGCCTACTTTGAAGGGGACTGAGGCATTATTGTCCTGTGTACAATGTTTCTTGTATCTTTTTCAATAAATGTCTCTATTTTTCATATTACACGGCTGGTTACTTTCTGGACAGACCTTTGTGTGTATATATATACCACTACTTTTTAAAAAATATATGTTTTTATTGAATTTATTGGTGGTTTCATTAGTTAATTACAATTGGTCAAGTTACATTGGTCAGGTACAATTCTATAACACGTCATCTATATACTGTGCTGTGTGTCCACCCCCCAAAGTCTAGTCTCCTTCCATCACCATTTATCCCCCCTTTACCCTCTTCTATGTGGAACAGACTCACAGACCCAGAGAACAGATTGATGCTTGCCACAAAAGAGCGAAATTGGGGGCCTGGGTGAGAAAGGTGAAGGGAGTAAGAAGTAGAAATTGACAGTCACAAAACAGTCCAGGGGATGTAAAGTTCAGCATAGGGAATACAGTCAATAATATTGTAATTACTCTGTATGGCGCCAAGTGAGTAATGGATATTGGGGGAAACACTGTGTAAAGTATGACTGTCTAACCACCATGCTGTACACCTGAAACTAATACAAAGTAATATTGACTATAAACTGTAATTGAAAAATAAAATTAAAAATAAAATGTAAAAAAAGAAGTTTTTTTTTTTAACAGGAGAAGAATGCTGTGTCTGAACCCAACTACTAGCAATATATGTAATGGTGAAATATTTGAGGCCTTTCTAGTAGAGTAATTATTTTAAAACTACCAGCTTATACAATAAGATAAAACACATTAATAGCAAATGATGTGATTGTTAGCCTAGAAAGTCCAAGTGATTGACCTGGAAAAATACAGAGCTAGTAAGAGTTCAGAATGATGGCCCATCATAAAATGAATATATAAAAATCAATATTTTCTCTATATTTAAAAATAATCCAAGATCCCATTCATAATTAGAACTGAAAAATTAAGAAAACTGATCTACATTTTGAAGTGGGAAAGACCATTTTACCCAGGATACTGAATCACAGCCATAAATAAATGATCAGATAGTCAGCTACCTTAAATTTTTTTTTAAATTTCTTTTTTAAAAAAATGAAGATTTTATTTATTTATTTTCAGAGAGAGGGGGAGGGAGGGAGAAAGAAAGGGAGAGAAACATTGATCACTTTCCTCTGGCACAGTCCCAACTGGGGACCTGGCTTGCAACCAAGGCATGTGCCCTGACCAGGGATTGAACTGGTGATCTTTTGGTTCACAGGTGAGCCACACCAGCCCGGGCTAAAAAATTCTTGATCCAATAAATGAACTTGAAAGACAAAAAAACAAAACAAAAGGCCCTGGAAAAGTACTATGAACTATGAGTTAAAATTAATAGTATATGAAGAATTCCTATAAATCAGTGAGAAAATGGGTAAGCAATATGAACAGGTATTTTATAAAAAGTGTAAATATCCAGCAAACAAAATGTTGCATTTTACTCATTATGAAAAAATCAAATTAGGATGATATTGTAATAATCACTTTTTACCTATCAAATTAGCACGTGTTGAAAAAACAATTAACCCCTGCAGTGATGGAGCTGATGTGATTTGGTACTTATATCATATATGGTGGAACTGAAAATCATTGTAATTTTCTGTAGGACATTATTACATATACTTTAAAAACCTTAAAACACACATCCTGTTTTACCTAGGAGGTCCACAATTGGGAATTTAGCCTAAGGAATTCAAAAGTCATGTGTTCAAGGAGGTGTGACCAAGATGTTCATTGCAGGGTTACGTGTATTGGGGAAATTTGGAGATCAGCTTAAGTTTCAAATAAAGATGGGTAATAAATAGTGATATTGCCATATATAGTGTAACAAGACATTTACCATTATCAGAAAATATTTACACTTCAGTAAGGGAAAAATAAAAAAAAGTGCATATTCTGTTGTGCTTTCTTGTATTTTTAAATTTTGCACCACTAAAATGCATTATTTTTATAATCAGAGCAAGAAAAGATGTTTTACAATGAAAAGAGTGGTCTAAAGTATGATTCTATAAGAACGTTTTCCTAAGATGCTTCAACCAGGCCTGATTATTATGTCTGTGAGGGTAAAAATCTTGGATCCTGAACTCACAAGATATATGACTTGGAGAACTTCTCCTTGCCTCCTTTTCCTCCTCTGTAATTCTATTAAATCACACCTACTTCCAAGGATAGCTGTAAGGATTATAGGAATTTATGTATGTGTAGTGTATATACAGTAGTCTTCACACATAGTAAGGGCCCAATAAATGTTATGGTAAATAAAGTAGTGACCTTTTTTTGAATGAATGATGGGTACAACTCTCCTTAGCTCTTAGTATCAGAAAAAGCTATGTATCTCCAGAAAAGTTAAAAAATTTAATAATATAATAAACCTTAAAACTTAGCATGCTTCCTTCTTTCTTGGGCTGCTAGTTCATAATAAATTTTATGGTCACCTCTACTAACAGAACCGGATATATTTTCTCTGCTCATTTTACTTACCATTCTACTGCCTCCCCACCAAATTTCCCCTTATGCTAGAGTTTCCAGGACACCTACTTAAATTTAATTTCAGATAAACAACAACAAAATTTTTTTAGTATTAAATGTCTCAAATATTGACTGGGACATACTACAAAAATTATTGCTATTTATCTGAAATTAAAATTTAACTGGGAGTCCTGCAGCTTTATTTGTGAAGTCTGGCAACTCTACCATATACATTATGTTCATTTATTATCAAGTTGTCTCGGGATCTGTGTGGAACAGTAGTGGGATTATACATGGATGAAAGAATGAATGAAAGAATATATGAATGAAAAAGACATGCTGGGTAGAAGAAAACCTTTGTGAAGTTTTAATCTCTGAGGGAGGGACTCTATAATGGTTTGTAGTAGAATTGTGGTCAACAATTTGTTGATTGGTCTTTTAAGTTAATACCAAACATTCACCTTTTTCCCCCCTTCCCTTTCCTCTCCTCCTCTTGCCTTTTTATTTCTTTCTCTTATTTCTTGTTGCTCTTCTTTCACTGATATTCTAATGAAAAATAAAAACTTGGAAGAGTTTTAGATTCACAGATATGAGAAAAAAAAGAGTTATAAGGAAAGATTAGGGGTCATTCCATCCTGTGATGTGAAAGCTGAGTACTGATTTACTTTTAGCACAAAGTGGTTGTTCCAGTTCTCTTTGCCCTCTGGGCAGTACAATGCAGCAGTGGACATTTAACTGTATGTAAAAGATACTGAAGGAGCTGAGTAGAATTTTTCCCATGGTTCGTCCAAAACGACTGGCAAGGAAATTGTGATTGTCTGATTATAATGGTCATTTCAGGTAAACTTTTGGAATTTATCCATTTGGAAAATTCACCGTGCAATTAATGCCTTCCAAAAGAGTCGCAAAGTACCTTCTGGACTTCTCCCCCAAGTATCTCAGGTCATTCTCTCCATTTACAGCGTCATTTCAAACACCTTGGTTTTAGTCACTTTACACTTCGGAGTGAACTGTATGATGCCCTAGTGAATGAACAAGTTCCTGATGACACTAATCCATCTTGGCTCCTCATTGCCTGTCCTGGATGTCCACATGTGCCTACTTTCTTTTCAGTTTTCTTAAAATACCCTTGTGCTCTGTTTCTAGGACTGGTGGCATCCCATGTGAAAAGCGGGAAATAAAGCGAAGATTTTTCAGTGCAAGATGCAGTACTGGCTGTTTCCAGCATTTTTGGCGACCACTTACTTTTGTGTCATTGCCCAGGGTCAAGGTAATGGAAAACTTTAAGATATTTCATGAAGGTCTGAGACTCTAGTCATCTTGGTTTGGATTATCTTTTTTAAAACAAATTTACCCTAATAGTGCTTCCCTGGTTCACCTGTGTTCACAGACAGGGTTATATGTTGGTTTTTACTCAATATCACCAACTATTGTCATTGTAGAAATGAGCCACAGCTCTGATGATGGCGACAACTTCACCAGTGACTGAGTGTAGTGACTTTGCGGAAACTGGTAGAACAGATCGTCCTTTAGTTGCTTCTTTTTAGAAGTTTCTTTTCCAGCTGTGCACATTTAATGGGCAACATCAAATCTGCATGTTATAAAATCAGTTCTATTAATAACGAGCTGTAACAGGTGTGTGTGTCCCAATCCTGCTTTCTTTCTTTGAGTGTCTACAGAATATCCCCACCACTTCATACCTGGTCCTGAATTTTGTTCCTTTTACAAAAACTGAGCACATGGTCTAAAGTTTACTAAGGGTCTAACAGAGGCTGCTGATATGCCATTTTAAACATTTCCAGCTTGGCATAAATTGAACTTCGGTTTTGAAATCTACCGTTGGTATTATTGGGATCTACACTTTTATTTTTTATTTCCATTCATTTTTATAAAGCATGGTAAAAGTTGGCAAGCTACTACCTACAAGCCAAATCCAGCTCACTGCTTGATTTTGTAAGAAGCATTTTATTGGAACACAGCCATACTCATTTGTTTATACATATTATCTGGCCCTTTACAGAAAAAGTGTGCTAAACTCCAAGGTAAGTGCATAATGTGTACAAGTACTCAAAGTGACATTACTAGATAAACACGGTAATCCTGTAGAAGCAGAAATGTTGGTGCTGAAGTAGTCATTCATCAGCTGAGCAAGGAAGTCTGATGTGATAAGGTTGTTTTAGGCGTGTTAATGTCTTATGTTTGGAATTTAAAGTTGTAAAATAAGTCAAAGGCAAGAACCGCACCCTGGCTCCTTAGAGTGAGGCACACCTGTTTGGAAAGGAATGGAACTTGACTCTTTACACGCTCAAATCGTGTTGAAGCCCTCAGAATTAAGGTGTGTGTTTCCAATGTCTCATGCAACACAACCAGCGTCAGTTGGGGAAACAAATTCTGCTAATCTTACTGACATTGGTGGAAGAATGCGTTCGGCTGTGGCAACTAGAGAAGTGATCATGGAAATCCTAGTTAATTCACCCTCTGATCCAGGGCTGTCCAACCTTTTGCCATCTCTGTGCCACACTGGAAGAAGAGTTATCTTGGGCCGTGCATTAAATACACTAAATACATTAAATATGCAACATGTAAGCATAAAAAAATCTCATAATGTTTTAAGCAAATTTACAATTTTGTGTTGGGCCACATTCACAGTCATCCTGGGCCACATGGACAAAACAATGGGGTACACCACACAGATCCTTAGGAATTGGCATCTCAGTCTAACTTAATTCAGAGACTGATTCCTGGAGTAACTGATCACGTAGAGAGCTCTCCTGGGATACTTTCCTGGATGCTGTCTACCAGATATAATACACTGTTGGCCAAATTCTGTTTTAAATGAACTTTTATGGGGCACATACTCTGTGTCAGTTTTGGGACACAAAGCTGAATGGAACCTGACTCTTTTCCTTCCAGCAGCTGGCTGCCCGCTAGGCAAACAGAAGTATAATTGGGTATATTCAATGCAAGTTCCGTAGAGGATAGGGCAACAGACAAAGATGGAAAGAGAGATTGAAGCCAGATTGTGGAGGATTTTAAACAGCTCTGTTTTTTAGAGAGATACTTTGAGAGCAATATTGCTGATACTCATCTTTGTGGCTCATAGGGGTTTCAGGGAATGGGATAACTAAAGCAAGAAGACCATTGGAAGACTATATATTAAGTTGTTTAGAAAATAGGTGTTGAAGGCCTGAAGTAGGTAGAGGAATAGAGGAGAATGAATCCAAAAACCTTTTCAGAGGTGGAAGAGATAGGACTTGTTTACTGGTTAGATACAGCGGGAGCTGAAAGAGAGGAAAATCCCAGTATTCCCCCTTATCCACGGGGGTATGTTCTAAGACCCTCCGGTGGATGTCCAAAACTGAACCCTATATATACTATGTTTTGTTCCATATATGAGCATACGTACCTATGACAGCATTTAATTTATAAATTAGGCACAGTATAAAGATGTTAACAATAACAAATAATTAAATAGAACAATTATAACAACATACTATGAAAAAGTTACATGAATGTGGTCTTCCTCTCCCTCTAATAAGTGATGTGATTGGCAAGAGAGCTACTAAGTAACTCATGAATGGGTGGGGGGGGCATGTGCAGCCTGGAGTCGCTGGACAAACAGATGATTTACGCCTTGGGTGGGACAAGCAGACATTGGGAGATTCCATCACCCTATGCAGAATGATGTACAATTTAAAACTCATGAATTGTTTATTTCTGGAATTTTCCATTTAATGTTTTTGGACCATGGTTGAAGGCAAGTACCTGCAATCATGTAAAACAGAACCATGGTTAAGGGCGAACTACTGTATCAAAGATGACTCTGAGGCTTTTTGCTGGAGAATTGAGTAGATGGGTCCTTTCAGTTCACCCCCTGGGTTATTATTGCTTCTATATATTTTGTGTTGTGATTGCGTGTTTCTCTAGGTTCATTTAAGGCAGTAGTTCTCTATTTAATGTATATCTCCGGGACAGAACAGTGCCTCCTCATAGATGTTTGGTGGAGAGATTAATAAGAGAATAAAGGATGAAGCAAGTATTTGAAGCTGAGGATGATGAATTCAGTTTAGATAAATATACGTGGAGCTTGAGGGACTTATAGGATATCCAGGAGGAGATGTCTGGTAGTCTGGAGATTAGGAACAAAAGTTCAGGGCAGGAGATCATATCTGAATTATACTGTGCTTGGGGATTAGTTTCTAGGGACTGTTGATGCCCTAAAG
Source organism: Macrotus californicus (assembly GCA_007922815.1). Classification (NCBI taxonomy): domain Eukaryota; kingdom Metazoa; phylum Chordata; class Mammalia; order Chiroptera; family Phyllostomidae; genus Macrotus; species Macrotus californicus. The sequence goes on along the minus strand of VMDR010002051.1, from coordinate 18,436 downwards.
GTGGAATTAGGAAGGAATGGCCCAATGAGGAGAAGTGAGGATGAAACCTGGCGGACATCAACAGTTAGGAGGGTAAAGGAAGAAAAAGGACTGATTAAAAGTGTTAGAAATTATAATTATAAGAAGGGTCAATGGAATGCAGTGGCCTAGAAGTGAAGGCTGGAGAAACTTTCTAGAAGGAAGGTGGTGGGCAAGTGCTGGAGGAAATCCCAGTAAGAAAGTCTTCAGAAGTCATTGGCTTTGGTTTTTCAGGTGTCATTGACTTTGGAAAGTAGGTGAGGCATTTGAGAACCCGAAGCTTATTTCTACCATGACACTGTTTGTTTACATCATTGATTGAGCAGAGAATAAAGAATATGAAAAACTTTATCTGATTGATTTTCTACCTTTAAAGCTGATATAGTATGAGTTCCTATGGGTTGGCTAACTTTGTCACTAATCTGCAAAGCCATTTGTGAGCATGTTTGATACTTTGCTAGCCAATGTGTTGGCTTGCTAGCTAACACTAATTACTTGCATGCCTTATATTCTTATAGACATGTTTGGAGTCATGTTCATGCACCAAATGGAAAAAATAATAAAATAATGTGCCCACAAAGATAGTCACATCTGAATGCCTTATATGGTAAAGGAGAATTAGGATGTCAGATACATTTAAGGTTGTTAATCAGCTGACCTTCACATAGGAAGATTATCCTGGATTATCTAGGTGGGTCCAACTGGGACTCAATCACAGTTGTCCTTAAATATGGAAGAGGGAGGCAGAGGCACCAATCTCAGAGTGATGCCATGGGAGACAGACTTGACCAGCCACTGTTGGCTTTGGAGATGGAGGGACCTCAAGTCAAGCTTCCGGAAGCTGGAGTAGGCAAGAGAATGGATCCTCTCCCAAGGACTCCAGAAAGGAATGCCACCCTGCCTACACCTGGATTTTAGCCCAATGAGACCTGCTTCAGACTTTTGCTCTCCAGAACTGTAAGATCACACTTTGCTGTTGTTTGAAGCCACTTTGAGATAATCTGTTACAGTAGGACAACAGAGACTAACCCAATCAACATTCTAAGGCATACAGGAAATTAACACTCCCTTCTTAAACTGCTACTTAACAGATTATGCTTTCCCATTTAGTGTCTCCAGGTAATCCTTTCTGAAGTTTTCTCTCTCCAGAGACTGTGAACTCATGTTGGCTCAAATAAGTGTTTATACCTGGATTAGGCCTGCATCTTCTTTTCGAGACAAGTTGTTACATGCACTGGAGCACAGAAAAAGTGATGCTGTGTTGGCAGTGAAGGAAATGTGTGTAGCAGGACAGAATAGGGGCACCAACATTTTCTCAAGATTTCATAGCAAATCTGTCCTTGGTTCTGGCAATATTTGTTTTGGGTGGTTACAAGAAGGAACCACTGAAGGTAAAGTAACTGTCATTTAAAAACCTCAAAGCACATAAAATTGAAGACTTTGCATGGGGCCAGATTTAACTTTATAAAGACCTCTATGTTAACATAGTTACACATATTATTTGCTGTTATTAGTAGTCAGACATGTTTGGAAGTTGAGAATATTTTCCTTACTTCTGTTTTCAGCATCTTTGTAATAGATCATGAAATTATAACATATTAGGTTCTCAGCAGGATAAAAAGGACCCTTTAGCATATCCCATAGTCAATTTCTCTCAAATTTTAATTTCTTCCATTTATAGCACATTTGGGCAATGCATGTAATTGAAAAATGACTGAGATTAGAAAAAAACATGAAGGTTTTTTTTGTTGTTGTTTGTTTGAGGGGTTTTTTTTTTAGACCACTTGGAAAAGTTAGCCAAATACTTCTCTGCTGTTTAAAGGTCTTTTACTTAATAAATATAATGGGTTGTTCCACTGACATAGCACCCTGGAGTATGTTTTGAAGGAGAGAACACTCTCAGTGCCCATACTGCTCCATCTCTATCAGTCAGAGACTTTTGGTGACAAATAAAAGAAACTTTCTCTGGTCAATTTAAGCAAAAAATGTAATTACTATAGGTAATGAAGTAGCTCATAAAGTTAAAGTAAAAATTAAATAGTTAAGCTTTGAAAAGGTTAGGAAGCTGGGAACATCCTGGATATAGATTCTAGAAGTAGCGACCTATTTTTTTTAGGGCACGTCTTTGGAATGGAATGATTGGACCTATTTCCCATCCTTCCATCATTGGACAGATTCTTGGGAGAGTCAGCCTGACCTCCTACCCTGAGCCAGGGGAGACGGTTGATTGATAGCATAGCCAAGGCCCCATGCAGTGGGGGAGGGAGTGTTGTTCCTTGGAAGGAAACCAAAGTGCCTGTTAGAAAAAGAAGCAGGAGGGAGGTGCAGCGATGATGGGGAGTAGAGAACAGGGGATCTCCATCTCAGCGTTCCTGTGTAGGAAGAGGAGTTTCAAGGAATTAATGAGATCATTTCATTAGAGGCAAACCTTTGCCTAGAGGTTGTCATTCATCAAAACAGCAAGATCTCAGTTGAGTTCAAGTTCAAGACAGGAAGAAAGAAAGAAAGAAGGAAGGAGGGAAAGAGGAAAGGAAGAAAAGGAGGGAGGGAGGAAAGGAAGAGTGAAAGGGGGGGAGGAAGGAAGGACAGAAAATCTGTCATAATAATAAACAGTCATATTATGAAGTAAAATTTCCAAAGTACCCTGTAACAGTGAGGCTTCACTGGAATCACACATTCTTTTTCTGCCCACGAACATTGGTTTCTATGAGAATGATTGCAGTGAAATTCTTGGAGTTTAAAGAAAATCTTCCCTCGCAAAAAAATATGGCATGATGAAACACAAATACGCCCATATTTTCAGCAACAAGCCTAATCCTGCAGTAGAAGGAAAATATCGAATGCACCGTCCTTGGTCTTCCTTCCCAACCCCCCTGTGGGCTAAAGTACATGTATTCACAATGTTGTATTTGGCCCAATCTCACATAGGAAGTCTGACTTCACCATACAAAGAATGAGTTTGTTAGCTTGCTCTTGGTCCTTGGTGTGGGCCAAACATCGTTAAGCTTTACACTTGATTTTTGTCTTTGTGAAAAGCTTAGCAGGGAGGGGCCTGGGTTGAGGTAGACGAGGGTATAAGGGGGGTAAATGATAATAGAAAAAAATACAACAAAAAGAACCTACTTTTAAAAAGCTTAGGATTTTAACGGACACAAATTAACTTTTGAGTCAAGTTCATGCAAGCATTTATAACTATTACTGGAAGTTAAGTATATGTATAGAAGCCTTGTGCTCGCCAAAAGAAAAGTCCCGGGTCTGGTGTTAACTACACACAAGTTTTTGTTCCGTGAGATAAGAACAGCCCTTTCTCCAGCGCACTGACAGGGTTTCTGTTGCTCTTGCTGCCCTGGCTTTGGCACCAGCCTCAGTGCCTTCCATACAGGGAAAAAGGAGCTAACTGTGAAGCTCGTAACTGTGACCTCATGCCTCTTTCTTTCTCAACCAGCATTTCTTCTTTCCAGTGTTTTCCTCCAAAAGGCGAAAACCCAAAGGAAATGGGAACTTCGTGTCCAGCTAAGATTTTCTTTTAATGATTGCGAGAGCACTTATGCTTATGTAGGCAATCGATGTGGGCCATTGAGAAAAGAAAGCTGTAGTGGGATGGTAGTCACGTGAATCATTTGTCCATTGTTCAAAGAGTGGACCGCTGATGGATTTGAGTGTTGATGAAGCTTTTGCTCCACCATCCATTCCCTGGAGTGGCTCAGTGGAAGCCAGGGCCACCGTGGGTCCCGGGGCACCATCCATATTGTCTGCGCATGGTCCGTGGTATCAGGGTGTGGTCAGTGTTGCCGTCACTACGTTCTCCTGTAGGTTCAGGTTAGTTATTAACTACGAGCTGCAGGCTGTAAACTCAGACCACGTTGAAAGAATGGTAGCCTGGGTGGAAAGTGCTGTAAAGATTTCTAATCCTTAAGCTAGGAATCCTGAATGGTGTTCACTTCTGTGCCCTCCTTGAGATGTCAACACCCCTGGGGTGCTGACAGAACGGGCTGTCCCTCCTGGACCTGCCTAGACTGAAGCCTCTGCTCTTCTTGTTCTTTTCCACTTGATGACTCCCAGGCTTGTCAGTTTTCTTTCACCAGTTCCTTCATGCAAAACTTTGCAATAAGCTTGGCCAGTGATGCCTATTTGCTCCCTGACAAGATTTGGCTCAGAAACTGTAATATATTGTTTACATTTAAAAATATTTTATTTTTAATTTCTTCTACAAGTAATAAGAAGCTACCCATAAATAGATTTTCTCCTCAAGTCCCAGACTATGTGTTTCACTGTGTATAATGTGCATGTTTTGCTCAAATTTTTGAGGGAAAAATAAAGATGAGCATTATACATGGGTATAATGATCACATACCATGGGTATAATAATGGTACAATAATCCCATGTATAACATGCACAAAAACGTGGGTGCCTTTTATACATTGAAAATACAGTAAGCAAAATAGTAATCATTTCTCTGTTCACCCAAATGCTTGGGTTAGCCACCTTCCTCTTCTCTTTCCAAGTCACTGTTTTTATGATGAATCCATCTTTGCCATAATCCAGAGAAATGTAATCTCTTCCATTCATGCCAACTTGAGAATAGGAGACTAATGTCTTTGCTGTGGATGGCTAGCATTCTCCACTGAGAGGTCATAAAAGGCAATGAGGAAGAGAATGCGCAAGGCTGTGCCCTTCAGTGCTCACTGATGTCGGACGAGTGGGTAGTGTGCAGGGAGTAAATCACTCATTCGTCCAGTGCGGTGCAGGGTGCCTTCTTAATAGGGATCTCCTTCCAAAGAGACAGAGCCTTTTGTTTGGGGTGGGAGATTGTTTTTCACGAGTATGTGAACTTTGGCGAGTATCTTAGCTTCTCCTTGGTTTCCTTATATATAACATTGAGACAGCAATGTATTTTTGTGAGGATTAAATGGACATTTGATACCACCCACCATATGATACAAGGGGGAAGGGGAGCCAGCATTTATTGATCACTGATTATAATGTGTTACATCCATTATCCTGTTTCATGTCATCTATCATGGGCAGAAAGTATTGCTTTCACCTTTAAAAAAATATGACTTTGGAAGCAACAGTCACTTGCTTGAGGTTATTTATCTAATAAGTGACATATCTGGGGAATCAAACCAATGTCCAAATTACATACTTATTAAGAAAAATGTTTGCTTCCCCCCACTCTACACACTTTGTTTCCTAAAGTGAGACAGAAAGGCTGGGCATAAAAATGGGTAATAAGTGCTAATTTTTTCTGTTAAGCATTACCTTTTATTTGACAATTTGGATATTATATAATTTCTTTTGAAAAGATGTTACACTGATGTAGAGTTCCAAAAACATGTTTTGAAGTTTGAATGGCTTACACAGAGAGTACTGTAGATCTACCCACTTTGTGAACTGTCACCGAAGATTAAATATACTGGGGTGATTCGTGACCATGTGCCGTGCAACATTCAGAAAGGTATAAATCATGTATGCTTTGGAAGGCTAAATCCAAGTTTATACAACATAATTATCTTGTACTTGGGCTTTTTTATTTTGGTTCTTTACAATCTTTTCCTCAAATGTTTTAAAATGAAGATCTTATGACTATCATATGTCCAAAATAGCCTTCTCAAATGATCTTATTATAATGAATATTGGATTACTCAAGTGAAAAACCTAAAGGCATGAAACAAGTCACACTAGAGTTGAATATAAAAGCTCACATGTTCCAAGAAGAAAAATTCATCCTTGCAACATGGTGAAAGCATCTTATAAGATTGGCTTCAATTTTCATACTAGATTAAAGTATCAAATTCTAACCCTAAGTCATAGTTCTCTGTCACAAGGTCTGTACCACTTGACAAATGCCTATCTCTGGAGTAAGAAACAAATGCTCCTAGGTCTGTATAATTTTGGAAACTGATTAACTCATTCATGGGGTTGTTGAAAGAACAAGTTTTGAGTCTGAAGAAGTCTTGTGTATTTTGATTACATTATGCTGACCTTTCAATTTAACAAATGGTAGCTACCTGTTTCAACATTTAATTTTTTTTTCCTCTCCAGTGGCCCCACCCACACGGTTAAGATATAATGTATTATCTCATGACAGTATCCAGATTTCATGGAAGGCTCCAAGAGGGAAAATTGGTGGATACAAACTTCTTGTGTCCCCCACTTCAGGTAAAAACCACCAATTGTATTCTCTAAAGTGTAGCAACATTTACATATAGATAACTAAAAATATGTACTGCTAAATGTCTCTAAAATCATCTGAAAGTTTTTTTTCTATTAATTTAATATTTGAGCTTGAAATATTACCTTCTAATTCAGGAAATGATGTTCCCTACGTCAAAAGAATGACTATTGGACTTACTGTAATTCTCCTCAGGTGAAATTTCCAGGCCATCAAAAATTGTTACTTCTGTCCCTGGCTGGTGTGGCTCAGTTGGTTGGAGCATCGTCCCATAAAACCTAAAGGTTGCGGGTTCAATTCCTGGTCAGGACACACGCCTGGGTTGTGGGTTTGATCCTGGTCTGGGTGCATATGGAAGGCAACCAATCGATGTTTCTCTCTCTCTCTCTTTCTCAAACTTCCTTTCTTTCCGGAATCAATGAATGTATTCTTGGGTAAAGATTTTAAAAAATTCTTACTTCTATTTCAACATAGGGTGAATACTTCTGTTCTAATGACACTTAAAACATATACATCTGGATGCCCAACAGCTGTCACTGGCTGGGTACATTATGATTAATTAACTTGATAGAATATTATTGAGCAATTATACATGATAATTATATAAGCTAAATAGACATTGTAAAAATAAGTGATAAATTAAAATAGGAAAAGCAAAGTTAAACAAATTTATTGGTCATGAAGATAAAGTAGTTATATGAAAAAAAGATGTTCTTTAGTATATTGGTCAGGTCTCATTTCTTCTTCTAGGATCCATTTTCACATAACACATAATAAATACTTATAGTAGCATATTTTATAATATGTATGTATATTTATATAAATGTAATATATTTTTCTCTTTATTGGTGATAAAGATGTTTCTATGGAGGCAGACTCCTTTCAGCTGGAGACCTTTTCCCCACTCACTTTATCAGGCGGACAGATGCTCGGTTGTTCCTAAGTGCGGGCCTCTTAGCTGAGAGCAGTTTTAAAAATCTCAAACAAAACGAGCAGATAGAACACCCAGCTCCTTGCTCTGTCACTAAAAAGAAACCTTCTTTTATTAACAGGTATTATCCAGAGGCTCCTTAGAATGACTTCTGGTTTAGTGCTGTCAGATGCCAACTTCCCCCATGTTGGCCTCTGGAAGTGACTCACTTGTACAAAGCAATATTTTATTCTCAAACTCTGTTTGGTTCAGAGTTTTCATTTCGGAATATGGCCCAATTCTGAAACAGCTCTGACTTATAAAATACAGTTTGTTTTCTAAAATAAGCCATTCCAGGAAATTTAAATTTAAGGGATTCTTGAACGTTATTACGACTCTAAAGGTCAGAATGTAAATTGCTACTATGTGGTACCTCTGGGAGTCTTACATGTCCGACCTTGAAAGGTAAATTTTTCCTCCAAGTCATCAGTGTTTATACTTTTTCTACTCAATTGCTGATAACACCAAACTATGAAGTACCCCAAGCAGGGGCCCTTGAGGAATTGGAGAATCTTAGAACTGCTTGGATGGCCTCTGAACCAAGCCTCAGCCTGACCCTTCAGTCCCCTCTGCCACAGCGCACCCAAAAAGGCCTCCAACTCTTGCTCACTCACCTCCCGTGCCAAAATAAAAACCGAGGGTGAAAGCAAATTATTTCTTCATGAATACTGGGTTTGCCTTCCCCAGTGACCCGATGCCTTTCCTGCAGTGGCCCATTGGAATAAGACAGCCTTGACCTCTGGTATCTGCTTAATCAAACATAAAATCGATAGAGTAAATAAAAAAGGCAGTAAGTGTACCCTCAGTCATAAAATGTTTGTAGATGTTTTAGCACTACAAGGCATATTCCAATGATTGTTTATACTAGTTTTTCCTAAAGCCTGTTCACGGTATTCTGCAGGATGCTAATTGCTTTAGAAAACCAAAGAGTTTAACGATCAAATAAATTTGAGAATTCCATTTTAAACAGAGTTTAAAGCTTTTTAATTGCAGGAGTTTCAAAGCCTTTAAAATAATACACTCTGTGCCTCTCAGAGAGGGATTCTAATCACAGTTTTCTAAGAAATCTTTTTTTTCGTAGTTGAGTTTTAATTGATAGAAGTTCATGAAACCCAGATTTAACATCTTGGACACAAGTGCATTTTGGCAATAGGAAGGCTCAGTTCTGCTTTCTTGTAGCAGGAGGCATGGATGAGAGCAGCACCGAATTCCAAACTCAGTGTCATTATGTTTTCTTAGAATGTAATTAAAATATATTGTAATCTGTTATGTTTGCTTAAGCCAACAAATTTCAGAGTCTTTTTGCTTTAAATTAAGTTCTCTTTTCTCAGACATAGTAAACACTGCCAGACATTGGAGAAGAAAGGTATTTTTGAAACTTTGAATAAAAGATCAAGTGTTTAATCAATAGCCTTTTTAGAAAAGCCTTAGGTGGCAGTCTAATTTGATGGAGAGATAATGGGGGTTTGACATCTTTCCATGAATCAAGCTAACTTTTAAGGAGCCAGGTACTGAGTGGTTCCTTCAACATCCTGAGCCAGTGATGCTCAGATTTACGATAATTAAGTTGCTAATACTTCAAGGATGCTTTGATTCATAGAAACACCATAGGAAAAAAATCCAGCATAGACAATTGCATTCAATCTGCTCATATCTTTCCCTTCACTTTCAAGTGAAATTCTTTTCTCGAAAAGTATACCTGATGTTGACGGCTTCCTGTCTCCTACTCCTGTACTATGTATGGTCTTCCCTCGTGTGAAAAAGCAATAGGGTAAAAGATTTCTGTGAATGTGTTTTTATCTAATTTAGACAGCTGTGTTTAAGTTGTCTAATGCAAAGAGTACAACTGAAAATGAAAAGTATATTAAAATTAAGTGCTACAAACATAGGGACCATGATATATAATTTTAATTGTCTTCTCCTTTTAAAATCTTCTTTTAAAATTTATTTATTTATTTATTTATTCCTTTAATTACTTTATTGTTGTTCAATTACAGTTGTCTGCATTTCCTCCCCTCCACTCCCCACCCCAGGCAAACCCACCTCCCTCCCTTGCTCCCACCCTCCCCCTTGGTTATGTCCATGTGTCCTTTATAGTGTTTCCTGGAAACCCGTCCCTGCACTGTTCCCTCCCCTCTCCCCTCTGGCTATTGTTAGATTGTTCTTAATTTCAATGTCTCTGGTTATATTTTGTTTACTTTTCTCTTTTGTTGATTATGTTCCAGTTAAAGGTGAGATCATGTGGTATTTCTCCCTCACCACCTGGCTTATTTCACTTAGCATAATGCTCTCTAGTTCCATCCATGCTGTTGCAAAGGGTAGGATCTTCTTCTCTCTCTCTGCTGCGTAGAATTCCATTGTGTAAATGTACCACAGTTTTTTGATCCTTTTAAAATCTTGATTGCTGGTTAGTAAAATCTCTTAATGTACATAGTTAACCTACTTTTTAGAACTGATTTACCTTTCTGTTTTGTTATAGGTGGAAAAACCAATCAGTTGAATCTCCAGAACACTGCAACTAAAGCAATTATTCAAGGTCTTATGCCAGACCAGAATTACACTGTTCAAATTATTGCACACAATAAAGACAAAGAGAGCAAGCCAGCCCAAGGTCAATTCAGAAGTACGTATTTACAGATCTTACAGTGCCACCTGTCCCAGCTCTGAGTCTGTCTGTGCTAAATACTGTAACACGTTAAAATTGTGAATTGTTTAGATTTAAAGTGACCTTAAAAGACAGTTAGTACACTCTTCCATGAGTTCCTTCTATCACTAATACCCTTCTTCTGCTTTTTGCTTCACCCATTTCACTATCCTTTAAGTTTTAGTTTTCAAATACTGTCAATGACACTGTCTGCTGAACCTTACCCAGACATCTTATCTACCAGGCACATAATAGGTGCTCAATAAATACTTAATGAGTGACTGAATGGATGATGCCTATACCTCCCCTGTAGAATCCCTAATAAGTGCCAGGACAGCTTGGACAAAACCAACCTATACAACAAGGAATTTAACTCTTTCCAATAACTAATCAGTTGACACTTCTTGTTGGCTGTGTCCCATGATGAACAGATTTGAGAGCACATGCAACATGGTAACTATTAGAGAGAGAGATACATTAGGACTCTGCCAGGGGAGGTTCTCTCTCTGCCTCAGTAATGGGCTGGGAAGAGAGTAGATAGGGAATGATTTCATATTTGAATAGTAAGTTGGGCAAACAGAGGACGAGCGGGCAGGTGGAGACAGTCTAAGCAGGGTTCTGAGGCAGCCCGATGTGTGTCTGCACTGTTTCATCAGAAAGCTTTTTCTTACATTGAGTTTAGAACTTGTTCACACAGTCCCTAGTTCTTCTGCCTTTCAGGAGGTATTCATCATCCATTCATTCATTTTTTTTAATTTAAAAAATGTATACACGGTCTGTTCAGAAGGTATCCAACCATGTAATATGAAAAATAGAGGCATTTATTGAAGAAGACACAAGATACAAGAAACATTGTACATAAGAAATGACGCCTCAGTCCCCTTTGGAGTAGGTACCTTGGGACCTCACACAGTTCTCCCACAATCACCGTTAGCTGACCCATCATATTTTCCCAAATCTCTGAAATCTTTTCCCTTTCAAAGGTGATTTTAGTTTTGGGAAAAGCCAGAAGTCACAGGACACCACATCTGGACCATAGAGGGGCTTACTTACCTGGGTGATTTGATGTTTCACCAAAAAACTCTGCGTGAGACGTGATGTGTGAGTGTGTGCACTGTTGTGATGAAGCTGCCAATCCCCAGTTGCCCATAGTTGCGGCCTTCTGAATCATTTGAATAGTTTCCACAGAGGAATTTTCAAGCTTAACACAAAATTTGATGCAGATTTGTTGCTCGGTCATTTTGAAAGTGATGGCCACACAGTACCCAGGCTCATTCAACAGCATCTACCACCCTCATTGAATAGTACGGTGAAGTCATCATTGTTCACGCATGTGCATTCCAGTCCATTCTCCTTGGCTGCCAGGTTACATGGATGTTGCACAATCCTTTCTCACTGTATTAACAATAGCTGGACTTTTTCTGGACAGACCTCATATTGCTGGTCTACTAAGTTTCAGGCTCGATTCTTTACACTCGGACAAATCACTGACCCTAGGGACCTTATATACTAGTGACTGGAGACTGCATCAGCTGCTTGGAAATGGCCTTTCAAATGTGGAGAGCACCGCTTTTTGTGTCATGAATGCCTATGAAAGAGTCCTGTCCTGGTTAACTTCCTGTGTTCCTTCACTGTTAAACTAGACTCTTCAAAAAAAAACAACAAAAACCCAACTTATTATTAAGGACAATTTTGAACAATAAAAAGTCAACAGAACAGTACAATGAGCCCCTGAATACCCATCACTCACTTCAACAATGAGCCATTCATGGTCATTTTCGTTTCATCTGTTATCCCACGCTATTAATTTGAAGTCAGCCCTAGACATCATTTCATGTAACAAGAGCTTTTTACGTCTTGCCACTAGGATTAAATCCACAACTCCGGGAGACCATGGGTTCTAGCACTGTGTGCAGCAAGGTGCATCTGGATCTTTTATCTCCCTCTTCTTTTTTCCTTCCTGTTCTAAGAAGTGTTTTATGAGACATATTTTGTGATTTTTTTTTTTAAATTAAACCCCCCACAACTTTGTTAACCTGCTACCTCTTGAAGTTCTGAATGACGATGTTTGGTAAACCTGCCTGTCAGCAGGACATACACATGTTTTGAGTGTTACCTTCTTTGGAGACTTGCATTGTCTGAAAGCCCAGGGAAAGGTTTTTAATGTTATTTTCAATATAAAACAGCCTTCTGTCTCATTTTATTGGCACTGGGCTTCAGTTTCTGGCCTCTGACATTCCTACATGAATAAGCAAAATAACTTTTCTTAAAGCTTGTGAGAAGCAGTAAAAAGGACAAAGAGAAATGATCATTTTACAATAGTCTGCAGGTATTGTGATTGCTGATTTCACATAGTCCGCTGACCGGGCAGCCTAAGACACAGGTCGCCTTTCACAGGTTTCCCGATAGCTCTTTACTCTCAACACTTAAAAGGACACGCCTTTGTTTTCAGCTTGTCTAGCTCCGCCGAAGTAACCTTAGTGAAACGGTGTAACTGGCTAGTTGGGTAAATTATAGGTAAGCTTATATTTTTCGGCTATGTTATTTTTATTGGCAGGGTAGAGAGATTTGTTCTTCTCCAATAACAGTTTGTAAGAATGAATTATTAAAATAGCTGTGGATGGCTTCCTTTTCCACTGTGCATTTCAGTTACATTTTTGCTCCCTGTGAGATGGAGCTCAAGCCTGGTTGCCCCTCTCTGGAAAGCATCCATGGTTGGACCTAGGAAAATGATGATCCAGACAAGTAGTGTGAAGATAGGCCTGCAGTTGTGTAGGGAATCGAGTTTTTTTCTCAGAACATCTTCTGATACAGGGAAGCCGGAGAAATAGCTTTTGGATTTTGAAGACAGAAAGGCACGTCTGATCTGCTGGATGCTGTGATTCCAAATCTGCTGTGTGTGTTTGGCCAAGCAACTCAACCGCATGTAGCCGTGGTGTCTTCATCTGCAAATGGGCGTGATGACACGCACCTGTGATTGTGTGGGTTTGCTCATTTCAGCCACTTTGCTTGCAATGGTCTGTTTTCCACTGATTTCCCCTTGCGTGAGGGAGATAGCAGTTTTCTTTTTGTGACGTGTTACATCTTGTGTGTGAGCTACGGGCCCAATTCAAGGTGACCGTTCTTTTTTCTTATTCATGTGTTGACTGGTTGGTGGCCCTGTTTTGGCAGACTACCTTTTCAGCCACCATTTTCCTCTTTGGAATGACATTTCCCTTATCTCTGCCTACAAAATGTGGCTCATCTTTCAAAGTCTGGCTCAAATGTCATTTTCCCAGTGAAGTTTCCCAAGTCTCGGAATTATTCTTTTTCAGCTCTATTGCTATTTTTAGCATGGCTCAGCACAATTTTCCTCCTATTAAAGTTGCAGATTTTTTTGTTTTACACAGGATGTAGGCAATTTGAGGCCATGGCCTAGGCATGGCTGGGATTGAAGGTGAAGGTTTGAAAATTATCCAAGGGTAGGTGAGAATTAAAGTTGTGAGATGGTAAAATTATAGGAGGGGTTTACAGAGATGCAAGGCAAATTTCATATATGATCATGTTTTAGGAATGGGAACAGAAAAGGGACCCAAGGAATGAGAATGTTAAGGAAGGTCAGAGGAACCCAGGATGAAGACCTGGGTGGAACCCAAGTAAAGAATTGAAAGAAGGGGTGTTCCACAGGATCTGCCAGTTCCATATCTGGGTATCTGTCAGAAGAAGACAAAAACACTAATTCTAAAACATGTGTGCACCCCTGCCTTCATTTTAGCGTTATTTCTAATAGCCAAGATATGGAAGCAACCTCAGTGGCCATTGACAGATCAAGGATAAAGAACACACACAGACCTTTCCCGTTGCTAACCACCATACTGTGTCTGTGTCCACGAGCTGTTGTTTTGCTTAATCCCCTCACTTTTTTTCAGCCAGCCCCCAGCCCCCTCCCCTTTGACAGCTGTCTGTTCTCTGTATCTATGAGTCTGCTTCTATTTTGTTTGTTAATTTATTTTGTTCATTAGACTCCATATGTGAGTGAAATCATATAGTATTTGTCTTTCTCTGACTGTCTCATTTCACTGAGCATAATACTCTCCAGATCCATCTATGCTATTGCAAAGGATAAGATTTTCTTCCTTTTTAAGACTGAGTAGTATTCCATTGTGTAAATGGACCACAGTTCTTTTATCTATTCATCTACTGATGGGCACTTGGGCTGCTTCCAAATCTTGGCTATTGTAAATACCACTGCACTGAACACAGGGGTGCATATATTTTTTCAAGTCAGTGTTTCAGGTTTCTTCAGATACATTCCCAGAAGTGGTATCCCTGGGTCATAAGGCAGTTCCATTTTTAATTTTTTGAAGTGATTCCATATTGATTTCCAGAGTCGCACCAATCTGCATTCCCACCAATAGTGCCCTAGGGCTCCCCTTTCTCCACATCCTCACCGACACTTGTTTGTTGTGTTATTGATGATAGCCGTACTGACAGGAGTGAAGTGATAGCTAATTGTCATTTTGATTTGCATTTCTATGATGATTAGTGATATTGAGCATCTTTTCATATATCTATTGGCCATCTGTCTGTCCTCTTTGGAGAAGTGTTTATTTAGGTCCTTTGCCTGTTTTTCTTTAATGGAATATTTGGTTTTTGGTGTTGTTTTATAAATTCTTTATACATTTTGTATATTAACACCTTATTGGTTGTTCTCCCATTCAGTGGGTTATCTTTTAATTTTGTTGAGGGTTTTCTTTGCTGTGCAAAAACTTTTTAGCTTGATGTAGTCCCATTTATTTATTTTTTCTTTTGTTTCCCTTGCCCGAGGAGATATATCAGAAAAAATATTGCTATATGAAATGCCCAATATTTTACTGCCTATGTTTTCTTCTAAAATTTTTATGGTTTGAGTCTAACATTTAAGTCTTTAATCTGTTTTGAGTTTACTCATGTGTATGGTAGTCTTAAGAAGGTGGTCTTGTTTTTAAATTTTTGCACATATCTGTCCAATTTTCCCAACAATATTTATTGAATAGACTGTCTTTACCCCCATTGAATATTCTTGCCTCCTTTGTCAAATATTAATTGACCATAAAGGTGTGGGTTTATTTGTGGGCTGTCTATTCTGTTCCATTGATCTATATGTTTTTATGTCAGTGCCATCCTGTTTTGAATACTGTGGCCTTGTAGTATAGTTTGATATCAGGTAGCGTGATTGCTCCAACTTGTTCTTTCTCAAGATTGCTGTGTCTATTTGAGGTCTTTTGTGGTTCTATATAAATTTTTGTAATATTTGTTCTGCTTCTGTGAAATATGCCATTGGTTTCTTGATAGGAATTGTTTGAATCTACAGATTGCTTGGTAGTATGGACATTTTAACGATGTTAATTCTTCTTATCCATGAACGTGGTATGTGATTCTTGTTATTTGTATCTTCTTCAGTTTCTTTCTTAAGAAGACATGGAAGGTTTTTAAGGAAAGGAATAATAGAACTTCAGTGACACAACCTTGGCAGATGGCAAATCTCAAACCCTTTTAGCAAAGGGATGGAAACCACTAGAAAGAAGAAGAGGAGGAGATAAGAAAGACAGGATTAATGGAGCAATATTTAGAGAAGGCAAGAAAGATGTTTCAGAGGACGTTACTGCTTCCTTGCAAAGCCCACCCTCCTATAAATTTGATTTCCATGAAGTGAATGCAACAATATAATGGAATATCTTGCCATAGGATCACTTTTGCTTTTTCACAAGGCATTTTATTTGTTCCGAAAGCATTGCCAATTGGCAGGGGTCAACTGACTCAAACAGCTTAAGGTACCAGCAGCGTTTAAGCAATAAAAGGAACGCTAATGGAGTCCATTGGTATGAATGGGCTAAAGGACCGAGGGGCATTCTCAGTCCCAGAATATTTCATAATGCTACTGATAAAGAAATACTACTGGTTATTGCAAGGAAAACTTTGTTTTTATGTTTGAAAGGAAAACACTACGGGCTTCTCCACTTTCTATTGCAGATAGACCAACTCCAAATGAGAACAGTGATAGCTAAGACCTTTCTAGAACAGGGGCCAGCTCAGAGTTCTTGTCCAGAGACCAAAGATATGGCTTAAATCCTGTGCCAACACTTTCCGGTTTTATGAGATATTTTTTAGTTACTCAGCCTCTTGGTCCTTTATTCCCTCATGTGTGAAAATCATGCTCATTTTATAGCAGCTTTGAAGGATTAAATTTATTTGCTATATCTGCCCACGATGAGTACTTGCTCAAAGTAAATTCTTAAGAGTTTTCTACAGCTTCTCATGACAAGGCTGCAAAACAAACAAACAAAAAACAACAAAAATTAGCAATTTTAATCTTTGGGAATGAGATTCTACCATGGAGCCAATTTCTACTTCGTAGTACTCTCAATACTTGCAAGGGTTTTAGCAAAAGTCATTGAATATTTTCTTTTAGACTTTAACATAACATATTGCTGTACTTCTACTTTTCTTCCAGTTAAAGATTTGGAAAAAAGAAAGGATCCAAAACCCAGAGTCAAGGTGGACAAAGGAAATGGTAATAAACCATCTGTACCAGAAGGTCAGTTTTTGATTTGCTTATTTTGGGGGCTGAGTTGTTTTAATAACACTGGCAATGTACACGTGTGTGGCTGTTGGTCCCATCAGAAGATAGGGTCTAATGTGAAAATCTTCCTTGGCCCCATGTCACTCCTCCTTCCCTCCTCACACATAATAACTGTCAGCACCTCCCTCTCCCCTACTCTCCCATGTTCAACACATCACCGAGTTCTAGTGAATTTATTTTCTGTTGAAACACTGACAGAATCTGTTCATTTCTTTCCGTGTCTACTGCCAATACTCAGCTAAAGTTCCGTTTCTTTCTTGGCATATAGTTTTTTGTTTGTTTTTTGTTTCTTTTTAGAAAAATCTCAATGGGTTCTCTACCCAGAAATTAGAGCAATCTTTTCAAAATAAGTCTGACCCTGTGCTCTCCCTACACACACCTTAAAGCCCCTTTGATAGCTTCCGACTGCTCTTAGAATAGAAGCCAGAATCCTTAGCAGGACTTCCAAGGCCCCTCAGTGTCTCACAGGTCAGCTCCCTTCCTTTCCTTCCTCATCTAAAACTCATTGTTTCCATTCACTGGCCTTCTTTCAAATTCTTTAAAGATTATGGTCCCTCCCATACAAAGTCATAGCACCTGCTGTACCCTCTGCATGGAATGAACATTCTCCCTCATCACCACTCTGCTTAAGTATCTTTTTTTCCTTTCAAATCTCTGTTCGATCACTAATTTCCCCTCAACCTTTCCTAAGTTTCTTTTCTATGACAGGCCCTCATGTAACAACTAGCTTTCCTTCACAGCATTTGTCATAGTTGTAATTTTACATTTACTTATAATTTGAGTGGTTGCCTTCCCCGTTAGACTAGAAGGTCCAAGAGTTGAAGGATTGTGCCTGTGATTGCTCCTCATTGACTCCTCAGTATCTCGCAGTTTCTGATACATAACACATGTTCAGTTAATATTTACTGAATAGAAAGACAAATACATGGTCTACAAAAAACGTTACCTACTAATAGCTAAAAAATATAGTCACCCATTAATTTGCCTGTGTTTCTTCTCACTCGATGGCATGAATTTCCAGTCATTTTTCTATGAATGTACAAACAGAGGTACAGTCTTCCGTATGGTGTTTCCTGTTCTGTGTATCACTTTGTCGCTTTAGGAACTTTCCATGTTATTGTGTATGGGAAGCACCATAGCCTGGTGACAAACTGCCTGAGCATTGCTTTGCCTGCTTGAATTAAAAGCCTGCTGTTGCCACTTTTAAGCTTGGGGGGCTTATATTGATTATCCTAATCTCTATGTCTCTGTTTCTTCATCTGTAACAGTTGGATTTTAAACATTGTCTCTTAGGGAGTTGGAGGAGGGTATAGGGGGAGTAGTAAATGGTGATGGATGGAGACTCGACTTGGGGTGGTGAACACATGGTACAGTGTACAGCTGATGTGTTATGGAACTGTGCACCTGAAGCCTGTACAATTTTGTTAACCAGTGTTACCTCAATGAATTCAATGAAAAGGAAAAAAATAAAATTAAAATTACCTCTAACATTCTCTATATTTTAATTGGTGATTTTAGTCTATTCTAATTTTTGACATTACTGATGTTTGGGTTTGCCATTTATTTTGTGCTTTCTAATAATCTTCATTTTCCCTATAATTCCCCTACCATGTGCCTTATTTATTTAGAATTGACGAAGTTTAAAAAAATGCATTTCCCCCTCTACTGAATTAGAAGGTTTTCAATCCTTTTGTAATTTTTGTAGGATTATAATTAAAATTTTAACATATATACAAAACCAAAGTCTGTAACTAATCAATATCTGTACCATTTCTCAATCATTTTCTCTATTTTACATAATTAATAAAATATACATTAATGTTAATTTGTTTTTTGTCTCTTCAAGGTATTCTATTTATAACTCTTATATTAACAGTCATCATTCAGATTTTCTCATGTTTATCCATTTCTTTGCTCCTCATCCCATCTTGTATCTCTGACCTTTTCTTTGTGTTCATTGCCCTTCAGAGAAGGTTTGTGGTGGTAAACTCAATCTCAGTCGTACACAGATACATTCACCCACACTC
>VMDR010002050.1:0-102237 GCA_007922815.1 Macrotus californicus | reverse complement strand
CTTCCTGTCGCTAGAGCTCCCATTTTTCAACAGGGAGCAGAAACCCTGGTGCTGGTGCCCTGGGAGGGGACAACGGCCACCCTGGCCCCTGTGGGAGGGAATTGGCAATCACCCCCACATGCTGATCCACAGAGATGGGGGCCTGTCGACCCCTGGTCCTCTTGGGAGCAACCCACAACCACCCCCTCGTCCCTGTGTGTGTGGGGGGGGGGCGGGGGCAGAGCCCTGTCTACCCTTGGTCTCCGTGGAAAGGAACCTGAGGTCACCTCTAGCGCTTGTCTGCATCGTAGCAGACCCACAGCCGCGCCCGGGCACCTGGGACCCCATGGAGTCCACCCACAGTTCCTTGCGCTTCCTCTGGTCCAGGCCCCGCGCCCCCAGCAGGCGCCCCCTCGCGGCCCCACGTGCCTGGACCCCCGGCGCAGGAACCGGCAGGCGCGGGCGCGGCCTCGGGAGCCGCGGGCGGGACTAACCGAGCCCAGCCGTCCCCGCCCGGGTCCGCGTCCCGTCCCCGCCCCCGGGCCGGGTCGCGGCGGGGCGGTCGATGGCCCGGCGGCGGCATGCGGCTCCTGTTCCTGGCGGTGCTGCGGCCGCACACGGGCAACGCGGTCACGGCCCAGCGCATCCGGTAGGTGCCGCGGGGCCAGCATCGCCGAGCGGCCGGGGCGCGGGCGCGGGGCTCGGCCTGGCCTCCACAATCCGCGCGCGCCAACGGCCGGGCCGCTCGGGCTGCGGGGGCCACCCGCTCGGGGACCGGCCGCGGGAAGGTGGGCGGGGAGGCGCAGAGGCTGCTCGCGTGCCCGGCCCGCCCGAGGCTTCCTGCGCGCAGTGAGCGCCATGGCTGCGGGCCTCGGTGACGCTTCCCTTCCCTTGGGGACAGGAGAGTCAGAATAAAAACACGTGGGCTGCCCGGTGACAGACGGATAATGTAACAGGGCCAGGGCTGCGCGTGCGCAGGTGCCATTTCAGGCAGGGTGCCGGGGTGGTCCGCGGGCCAGTGAAGGGGGACCCCTGAAGCTGCGCGGGGCCGGGGTGGGGTGGGGGGGCGGCGAGGGCGCAGGGCCGCTCTGGGCTGGTGACCCAGGTCCCACGGGTCCCACGTGCTAAAGCGCCCCATCACCTATCCCGCTTCCCCTGCGCCTGGCATTCCCTGGTTT
Organism: Macrotus californicus; assembly: GCA_007922815.1. NCBI lineage: Eukaryota > Metazoa > Chordata > Mammalia > Chiroptera > Phyllostomidae > Macrotus > Macrotus californicus. The sequence continues at coordinate 101,080 of VMDR010002050.1, read as the reverse complement.
CATCATCCTGGCTGTTCTTTCTTTTAATTTTTAACTTTATTTTTCAATTAAAATTTTTTTTTCAATTACAGTTAACATTCAACCTTATTATATTCCTTTCAGGTGTACAGCATAGTGGTCAGCGCACTGGGTATCTATCTCCTCAGCGGTTACTTTTCCTGCAGCCACCGGCCCTGCTGTTTGCTCTTTCTCTGCTCCTGGGAAGGCGGCCCCAGGGCAGGGAGCGGGGGCGGGTGACTGCCCTGCCACATGCCAGCTCTCCTCTCTCTCTCTCTCTCTGTTAACAAACCGACTTGCTCTGTGAAATTTCTCAATTTACTTCCTGCTGTGCGTCTGCTCCTTCATCATTGAAATGAGCCTCGGGGGCCACCCAGGCCCTTCTTGCCCCTTCCGCCCACTCCCTGGAGACCCTGCTGGGACTGGCTGGCAGCTTCCCTGCAGTCTGGCTGTGGCAGGCTCACCAAGCAGGGTCCAGCCGGAGGTGCATCCCTCAGGCCACCCCAGCAGCCTGAGGGACCAGAATGAAGGAGGCAGTTTCAGAGAGTGCTAGTGACGTTCAAGCTAGGACCTCCGTGACGAAAGGAGGCAGCCAGTCAGAGATCAGGGATGATGGAACATGTGGTTTTGGGGGCCAAGTGTCAGGGAGGCAGTTAGGGAGAAAGTTGGCAGGCCCAGCTGAGCCTGGGTGTCCGGTGGGAGTGTGACAAGCCCAGGAGCCTGCACGGGTCCACTGCCCACCTGCCTCAAGGGGCAGGCGCAGGTCTGGGGGGCAGAGCGGGGTCAGCCAGCCTCTACCCACCCCCACCCAGGATGTACCTGTTTCTGGGAGAACCTTACAGTTCTGACCAGCCCCCACCAGCCAGGCAAACGGCTCAGGTGGCTGCCCCGAGTGAAGGCTGGTTAAAATCAGCTCTGGTGGGTTGCAAAACAGGGCCGGAACCCTGGGAACAAAGTCCATTTCACATGCGGCGGAGAAACGTGGTGCCCAAGTCACCGGAGTCCCAGAAACACCCACGCTGGTGCTGTAGCAGCCCCATGAGGGGCTGCCCAGGGCGCCCCCTGCCTCGCTGTGCTAGGCTGCAGGACCTGCGGGCGCCCGAGGGTAAACCGAGGCTGTGAAGTCCCCGGCAGCCATTTCCAACAGGTGTGCGGCAGGAGGCGTTACAAAAGCAGGTGCAAGCACATCCCACAGACATGCTATCTGGTGTGTCATTGTGTCACCAAGCCCACTGAAGCCATGTGTCCTCAGTTCACCCAGAGGCCCCTCGGGCCCAGAGTTGGGGCGGCTTCACCCGCATTATTTCTTTTATGGGTGAGAATATGAGTCAGAAAGTCTTGAAATATTGTCCAGAGACAGCATTTTACAGTCCGGCTTGGCCAGCGTTCCCCCCCCCCCACAACGAGAGAGCAAGTACACCATAGGTACTGAACCCCAAGAGGCCCATGGGGTGGGGTGCCCACCATGGGGGCTAGATTCCTGTTTCCTACGCCAGGACCCCGCGGGGCCTCCTTCAGAAGAGAGAGACAGCCCTGCCTGGGGCCCAGGTGGTTGGAGCGTGTCCCATACACCAAAGGGTTGTGGGTTCGATCCCCGCTGGCAACCTGTCGATGTTTCTCTCTCACATCAACGTTTCTCTTTCTCTCTCTTTCTCTCTCTCTCTCTCCCCACCCCTTCTTCTCTTTCTTAAATCAGTAAAAAATAAAATGAAAAAAATAAGTAACAGATGCCTAAATCCAAACTTTGGGTGTCACTCAGAATGAAGGGACAGGAGACAACAGTGGCATACAGGCCACAGAGAAGGAGCCTTCTGGCACAGCAAACGCCGCTAAACAGTGTCCGGTGAGCCTGTGTCTGCAGGCGGCCAGCACTCCCCGAATTAGCCCTTACCCCGCTGGGCTGGCCCTTGGCGCAGCCTGGGGTCTCTGAGGCTGGTGGGTGAGTGGTGGCTGTCCTGGACCACCAGCCCTGTCCTGTGTTCTGGGCGAACGGCCACGGTGGGGCGATCCAGCAGACACGCACCGCTGACTCTTCGATTCGAATTGCCTTTGATTTGGAGTCCTCATCACGGCAGCCTGAGGTGTGTGCTGAGTCTGCTCACCTGTTTCTCTCTCTGCTTCTCTGTTTTGGTCAAGGGACCATCTCGAGGCCGCAGGTCACGTGTGCATTCTGAAGGACGCCCTGGACTGTGACAGCCCATCGGAGGCCAAGGAGCTCATCCAGGCCGTGGACGTGGAGGCAGCCCTGGCGCTGCACGCCTACAGGGCGGGTCGGCTCTTGCGAGGTAGGTAGCCCTTCGTCTTCCACTGGGCTGTGCCAGGGACTCTGACAGCCGAGCGCTCGCACTGTCCAGACACTCGGATGAAGTGCTTGTGCTGTTTATCCGGGTCTCAGGGGGAGGAGCTCAGTGACCTTTCCACTGTCACACAGTCACAGCCACTAAGAACCAGGACATGGACGTCCCTGGAGGCCATCACAGTGCCCGCCACAGATGTCCCTCTGGTCCCCAGAGACGCGTGTTCAGGCCACACACTGGAACAACTCACCCTGTCTCAGCACCGCCCCCCCGCCCCCAGCTAACACCGCCGCAGAATGAGGCTGCCCATGCGGGGCTGTCTCCATGTCTGCCCGTGTGGATTGGGGGGAAGGTCCGACACGTCCATAGTGAGGAACACAAACACTGGGGTGTCACCGAGCAGAAACCGAGTTCCTCTCTTGTCCCAGACCTCTGGTCTTCCAGGTCCCTTCTCCAGGGGCACCCACAGCCAGTCTGCGTGTGTGTGTGTGTGTGTGTGTGTGTGTCCTTGCACCGACGTCCTGTGTACCCAGAAGCGTGTGTTCATCCTGTTTGCATACCTGCCGTGTCGGCCAACAGGCACTTGGCCTTTTCCCTCCGCAGTGGGTTTTGTCACTCTCGCTGCATGAGTGTTAACACGTGCATGTGCACACACACACGCTCTTGGACAACATTTGAGCTCCTGCTTGTCTATGGCTGTTTCCGGCGGCCTCATTACCCCCCATGTGGCACTGCTGCGCACCGTCCTTAGCCGGGGACGTGCCGGGGACAGCCCCTCAGGAGAAAGGAAGGGACGCTCTGCTCGCTCGCAGATGGACAGAAACAATGCAAAGGCCGACGGAACAGAAGCTCAGCCTCTTGTTGCTCATGTTGAGTCCCAGGAGCTGTAGCTCCTTGGACAGACCCCACCAGCAGGGACTCGAGTTAGATCTGGTCTCTTCGGCGCTTTGCAGGCCACCGCCTGGTTTGAAATTTTTAGTCGACCTTCAGAATCCCCCGAGGGGGTCCCTTTGGCCGAGCTCCCTGTCTGACGGGACCTGTGTGGAGTGTGTGGTGCCCGTCACTTTGAGACACAGTCTGAAGCCCTCTGTTTCTGTCATAAACCCGAGAGTCCCAGATTCACCTGTTGCCTGGGCAGGACCAGCTTGGCTGACAGGTTCTGGGGACCAAGCGTGCTCACGTGTCCAGCAATGGTCCTGATCACAGGGCCAGTCCCACATCCTGCCTATCACAGTCCCACCCACCCCACCCCTCAAGGGAGTTGGATAAAACTAAACTGAGCGGCACCGGTCCCTGTGCCCCGGGGACCGGTGTCTAGTGCCACTGCTGTGGGGTGGGTTGGCAGGGGCTGTCCCCAAACACTCTCTGCTTCCTCACGGTGCAGGTCACGGCATCCCTTTCGGAATCATCTTCGGGGGAACCGACTTAAATGAAGATGTGAACCAAGGAGAAAAGCACCAAGTGATGGGAAAGGTCCTCGAAGAAGCCAGGTACCACTTGAGAGCATCTCGGGGTTAAACATGCAGCCCTTTGGGCGGAATTCATGAAAACCCAAAGACTGAGGAAACGAGAGTTCCCGGGGTTCACCTCTTACCACGCAAAGCCAACCTCTTCCTCTTACTTCCTTCTTCCATTTGGCATGGTTTTTTTTCCCTGAACAGTCCTTGTAAACCAACCACTGCTGCAGGTGACGGCGGACGAGCATTCTGGGCATGCTCTGTGTGGTTGGACCGACGAGCCCTGGCGTCACTGGCCCTCAGATCTGAGTGACGTGGCAGCAGCTCCGCCCACGTGCGGTGTTGTGAACAAGGCCCCACCTGCACAGACTTCTGAGCCGTGGGGGCCCCAGGGTGGGGCAGCTCTTGGTCGCGGACCCTGGACTCCGCCTGCCAGGGGCTGTGTCATCTGACCAGCCTGCGGCCCCGGTAGGAGTGGCCATCGCCCTGCACACACGTGTGGCGACCCCACCTTTCAGGAACAGGGAGCACACTCTGTGTACGTGAGCATTACAATAGATGGCGGCCTTAGCACAGCTGGGCTCACCTCGGGAGACAGTCTGTCCCTCCAGGCTTTCTCGGTGTCGTTCTTACACTGCCGACGCACGCGGCCCCTGCGGCCCCTGCGGCCCCTGCGTCCCTGCGGTCTGGGAGGCTCTGGCTCGCAGGTGGAGAGCGATGCTGCCTGAGAGACGCGGCGGGATGGCCCCTCGGGTGCTGTTATCGTCGGCACGTTCATCACGCCGCTGTCTGCACATGCCGGCCCCGTGTGGGGCACCTGTCGAGGCTCGTGGGCAGAAAGGCGCCGCCCTCCTCTGGGGATCACCGTTCTGTCACTTTTCTGTCCCATTTCTGCTTGTTTTCCCGAATGCAGCATATCTGCCTTCTTGTCACTGTTCAGGGGCCTGGGAAGGACTTGCAAACCGACCCCGCTGTCCTGACCTAGTTCTGCGCCACCTGTGTGTGGGGCTCAGGTGCCCCGCTGCACTGTCCCCCAGGGGGGACTGTTTATGTCCCCATCAAAGGGGGACGTGTCTGGATTGGGGGCCGCATGGCAGGAGGGCTTGGGGAAGATACAGGCGGGGATGGCCGCTCCCTCTCGGACTCAGTACTGGGAAGGAATCAGCCATTTACGGTTCTGTGCCCTGACTCTCTGCCCCCCCAGCCCCCCGCTGGCCTCGTGGTGATGGCTCCCTCGCTGCCATGCTAACAGAAATTCAGCTGTAAGGAGGGTGTCTGTCGGGTGTGCCTGGGTCACGAGCGCTGACCCTGGTTGTCCATGTGCACCCAGGAAGCCTTGCACACACGCCGTGGTCTTCCTTTAGCCGAGCCACTGGCTGGGGCCATCTGCCCTTGGAGGGTCCATGTGGACTCACAGGGGTCCCAGTCCCCCCCTACCCCCCTCATCTGGCTCTCTGGCACCTTCCTGGCTTTCCAGACCTTGTAGGGGGGCAACAGGACGATGGGGTGTTTCAAGCTCCGGGAGCTTATCTCCTACACCTGCCAACTTTTGGGATGTACGTCCAGACAAAAGCCGGTGGCCAGTGCCCAGCAGTAAGGATGGTGGATGGCTGCCCAGTGAGGCGTCTAACCTTGGCCCTTGTGACCTGTCCCTAGAGCTGCTCCGTAGCCGTGTCCACTGAGTCCGCCCTGACGTCATTTCCCGTCTTTCCCTTCCTCTCGCCAGGTTTGCTGTGGCGTTCACGGAGTCCATGAAGGCAGCGGCCGGCCTGCAGTGGGTAGGTGTCTGCGGTCCGATCGCGGCTGTGGCGGGGACGTGGTGGGGCGCGGAACGGAAAGGGCACCACCCGGGGACCGACAACGCCCCTGTCCACACCGCCAGTCACGGCCCCGTCGCGGGCTCTGTTCCCCACACAGTGACGTGTTTGACTCCGGTCGCTCCTCTCGAAACTCCTCTGACTCTGCGGGGTGGTTACCGAGTAGTGAGAACGGCGCGGTAACCGCCCCGTGTCTTGTTCCGCTTTCTTTGGATGGGCTCGTGGGCTGGTTTGCAGGCCGCAGGGTGGACACGGTGGCAGGCGTGCCTTCCCAGCTGGGGTGTTTATCTGAAGAGCTTTAAAGCGTCGTGTTCTTTGCAGAGCTACAAATTAATGCATTTGCTGACCTTCCTGGTCACGGCAGCTCAGGGGGCAGGTGACAGGAGCTGGTGCCTGCCAAGGACAGGCAGAGCCACCCCGAGGACACTCCCCCTGCTGCCTCTGAGCAGGAGGCCCTTCTCCCTGGGAGGGAGGTGGTCAGGAGCCCATGTCCCCCATCCTGGTGCGCACACTGGCCCCTTCGCCAGCGCCCATGTGGCGCATGCGTTGTTCCTGCGGCAAAGTCTCACAGGCTGAACAAACCCTTTGTGGAATCTCCGCTTGTCAAACCAAGTGCCGGGACATGGCTGCTTCGGGACAAGGACAAACGCAGCCTTGGGTGGGACTGTCAGCCCTGTCCCAGAGCTCGGACTACTGGGTGCGTGCGGGCGATGCCCTGTGGGGCCGGGGGAGGGCATGTCTTGTCCTCACCCTCACGCTTCCCTGTCCGAGAGCTGAGGTGGCGGCGTTTCTCAGCGTCATTCAGTGGCTCTCAGGGTAAAGAAGGACAAATTCCTGGCTCCCCGAGGTCCCCATCTGCTGATCCCTCTGCCCTCCTAGGGTCCCCATGGAATGGTGATCTATGGTGTGGGGTCCCCTCCACAAAGTCTCCCTGTTGCCACAGTAGTGCTAAGAAGTGTTTGCCCGTGTCCCTTTCACAATCAGCCACCAGGAGACCCGACCCCTGACCCTCAGAGTGACCAGGGCACGGCTGGTCCCTGCCTCTCCTGCCTCCACTTACAATTAGACACAAAGCACTGAAACATCTTAAGAATTGCAAATTCCATTAAACATTAACCGCAGAATACATTTTTAAAAATGTTCTACGTGCGGAAACAGGAAGACCCAGAACGCCCCCTGGCCGCGTCCTGGATGAAGTGCGTGAGCTGCAAATGAACTGGCTACTTTTTAACGTGATTTTAGTTTTTAATCTGAGAGGCTCTCTGGCAAACTGCATATTCAGACTTGGGCGCTTGGCAGGCAGTCCCTTAAAAATGAGTGACACGCCCGGTTCCTCCAAGAGAGGCCGTGGGCGGTGTCAGGCACATGGGGAGCAGGAACCAGGGTTCCAGAAAGGCTGCCAGCGTCCCCAGGAAGGCCTGTCCAATGAGGCTAGTGTCGTCAGACACACGTGATTTCTTCTGTTCTGTGGGTGTTGTACAAGGAATCACCCCGACATGCAGAAGGTCTTGAGGCTCACCCGGGGGGGCTAGGACTTTCAAAATGGTGGCTGTGTGGCATTGCAGGACACGCGTGCACCGGGGGTCACTCAAGGGGAAGAGAACCTCGTGGACTGGAGTGAAGCAGCACGTGGTGTGGATTCCGGGGCCAGTTTGCCGCGGGAGGCAGAGTCGGGCTGTGTCAAGGTGACAGTGGAAGCAGGAATGTGAGTGGTCTGTGTTTCAGCCTCTCAGGGAAAGAACAGCGACTAGGCGCTCGGATAAATTGGGTCCAGGCAGGCTGGGAAGCCACAAGGGACAGTGTCTCGGGGCCGTGCTGCCCAAGGGTCGCCATACGTATGTCTCAGAGCGAAGTGGGCCCTTCACCTGCCATGTCTGCTCAGCCACGAACACCTGCCCCGGGCCGGGCGGCTGCCCTTGTGCTCAGAAAGAGATTCTTCTCTTTACAGTCGCTGGGCAGCCAGCAGGGAACAGAGAGCAGCCCGGACGGCTTGATCCTGGCAGGTGACGTAAGAGTCCCCATAATAAAGCCCTAATGGGGCGAAGGACGGGCTCGTTATGCAGCTCAAAGTGGTGGGAGTTAGTTATTAAATCCAAACATGAGCCTGCTTTTTAATACAGTTTTTTTTTTTCTTGTGGCGGGTGATTTTTCAATAAAGTTCCACTCGATACCTTCATTTGATTACTTTTTGCCAATAAAAACTCTGTATAAATAATATATAGGTTTATTATTCAGCCATATTTACGTTGGTATTTTAGATGGATTTTTTTTTTTTTTGTAGAGACACTGATTTCATTTGCGTGTTCTGAGCGGCGGCACCGTTTCTGAGTAATTAAGTTCTGCCTTTCATTGCCGGGCCGCCGGCTCCTCCTGCTTTTCCACTTCTCGTCCTCCGATTCGGTGAGCGGGGTGGTTGAGACCGTCGATCCTGTCTCGTTGTTATCAAACGAGAATCAAGGTCCAATAATCTCAGCTGAGAAAGATCTGTGGCATCGGCTTCTTACTGCTCTTGCGATTTCAAAGGGCGGAATGTATATTAGGGAGGGTCGGTGTAGAAAGCTGTAGCTTTGAGCGCAAATTCTGGTGTAAAACGTGTGTTTTCTCGAACTCCATCGAAGCGAGAACACGCGTGAGCTCAGGCTCCCTCTCTGCATCAGTGCGGTTGAGAGAGATAAAAAGCAGCCGTGGGTGTGACTGCTAACTCTTCAGGAGCCACATTTTGAAAAGTGGCAACAAGTAAAACCATCTTCAATAGCACATTTTGTTTCACTGCCCAGGTTAAGGGTTCTGTCCCCGAGACCGCCCTCACTTTGACACCAGCTGCAAGGTCAGGCGGCTCCCAGAGGCCCCCAAGTTTGAAAACTTGCCGGAAGGGCTCACGGCACCGGACACTCATTGTGCTGTTGGCTCCTTCCCGGGAAAGGGTGCCGAATGCACCGGGCCCCGAGAAGGGATGCCCGGGGCCGAGCTTCCAGGGCTTCTTGCCAACGGACGTACAGACATTCTACTCTCTGGTTATTGATCTGGTCCAATAAGCCTGGAAAACTGCCAACCAGGGAGGCTCCCCCAAGATTGTTGCCCAAAATCCTTATTGGGTCTTCATTACATAGGCTTGATTGATGGGCTAATTCACTGCCCACCTGGTGGGACTTGGTCTCCTTCTGCCCCTGATGCTGGGCCTGAAGTCCCCACCTAGAATCGAGGAGTGAGCTCCCTGGCACTGCCAGTCCCCACCTGAGACTGCTGGCTGTGGTGGCCCCACCCTAAACAAAGACACGCCTCTTGGGCATCACATCCGTTAGTTGTCCCAAGCCACAGACTTCTTGCCAGAGCCCTCCTGGCCATGGCCAGGTTCCTTACAGTCACGCGCAAGATCCGAAACCTCACCACGAAACCAGGAAAGCCGTACACAAATGACGGGGAGCCATCTTACGTCCTTCGGCCCTAAGCCTTGGAAACCCAGAGGGCACTTGACCCTCAGGTCCCCGCTCTGCTCTGACCAGCTCCCCGTCAGACGCTCGAGGCCCCGTGAGGCTGGTGGCTGCTCCGCGGGGCCGCACCTGCATTCCAGTGGGGGGTGCCCGGTTCCAAGACGGCTCAGACAGGATGACAGACATGTGCTGGGGGTGGGGGGCTTAATCTGCACACAGTGGGGGAGCCAGCCCTCTGGGAAAGCTCTGAAAACTTGATTCTGGAGGCTGCGCTTGTGCCAGCCTGTCTCAGGCCGATTCCACAAAAGTTAGTTTGATAGAGAGGACGGCCTTACTTCAGCTCTTTAATCGGAAATGCCTTTGCCAGGCCCCGGTCATGACGTTGGGAGTGTTGCTTATGTCTGACGTCACTCAGTAGGACAGCACGCCTCCCCCGTGGGGCGCGCGGTGGCTCTGGGCCCTTCGCCAGGCATGCCTGCCTCGTGGTGAGCGCTCGTCACGCGAGCCCAGCCGCGGGCGTCCAGCATCCCTCCGGTCTGGGATATTACAAGCTGGACTTGTCACTGGTGGGAACCGGGTTCACTGCACCTGCCTAACTGCGATGCGGACGGTGTGGAAATGCTGACCTGGTCTGCATAGAATGTGGGTGTCCTGCTGGAGGGTGCAGCAGGCACCCCGAATGCAAATGTGGACACTTCTGGATCTGGCCCGAATTTGTAATGCTCTCTCTGAATTCATCCGACATTCCCCAGAAAATGCAAATATTTAAATATTTCAGCAAAAAGTCAAAGACACAAATGAGTTGTGTGTTAAAGCTCTTCACTGCGCAGGAGCAGTGTAAACGGTCTCCGTCGGGTCCAGAACCCCACAGGCCTGCGAAAGGCACGCTTTTCCCAGTGAGTGCCGAGAAGGGGACTCGATCTAGTTGCAAATATTTTGTACACGATTCTTAGACAGTCTGGAGCTGGAGTAAATATTGCTTGATGACCAAAATGATTCATCGGTCCCCTCTCCTGGGCTAGCGCTGAACCGAGCACCCTGGTGGGGTTATGTTTCAGAGATCTTTTTTTAAATTCGGAAACTTTGAGTCACCACCTTCTGTGGCCTGATTTACCTCCCTCGCCTTGGCACTTGTTAAAGAAAAATCACTTTGTCACAGCAGTTGGAACGCAACAGAGAGCAAGACAGGTTTCCCAGGCTGTCACCTGCGGGGTGCGAGGCACAGGTGAGCTCAGACGGCGAAACCGGGGTCAGGGCCGGCCTGATCAGACCGACCTGCCTGTACACTCACTGCTGAGCGCGCAGCAAACGCACACGCACTCCTGTGACCTGCGGACGACTTCTTCCTGCCTGGCCTGCCACTTTGTATCTGATTGCCTCCAAAAACCTGGTAGGCAGGACCACACCTTTTGTTACAGTTTCCACCATCGTGGATGGAACCTTAAAAGCGACCGACTTCAGAGTCTCTGGTTTGCAGCCTGGCCCCTCCCCAACACGGGCACCCCGAGAGGGAAAGTCCAGGGCCGGATCGGAGCCCGCAAAGCTAATCATGTTTAATAGCTTCTATTAAGATTGGCTTTTCCTTGGAGGTGTCTTGATGGAGCTGCAAATGTTCTTTGCAGTGTTTTTCCCACGTGAGGTCCCCGTGAACGGAAACATTTTAAAATAACCCAAGGGATGGACAGCATACCAACGCTGGGGCCACGGTCTCAGGTTCACGTCTGACGTGCCCCGGGGCTCCCACGCCGGGCACCAGCCACGGAACCCCTTCCACGTCACTGGGCCGCAGAGGCAGGCAGGACCCAGGAAGCTCCAGGTAAAACCGACCAGGATTCTGAGCCGTTGACGCCACAGATCTCACTGGTTTTTTTGTTCACTTGTTTTGTTTTTTCACTTTTCTTGGAACCGGCCGGCTGACGTTTCTATTTCCCGAGCCACTGGACTGGGTCAGCCCCCCCCCCACCCCACGGCTTTGCCAGGATCATGGCGGATTCGGTTCCTCTGGGCTGCTCCACGGTGGGTGACAGGGAACCGGGCCCCAAGCCAGTTTCTGGTTCCTCCGCATGTTATTCTTGGGCACTTTCTTTTCTGGAAAAATCTTTCTTCGTCTGGTTCAGGTGTCGGAGTCCAGGGACAAGGCTGGGCCTCTTCCTTTTTGGAAGACCATTATTTTCTTTCCTTGCTTGAAAACAGGCGTCTGTAGGAAAGGACAGAAGGAGAAAAGAAACCCATGCGCCCCGAGCAGCGCCCGACTCCTGGTCACTTTTGTTTTGTGACACGCGTGTATTTTGAGAGCTTCACCCTCAGGGGCCAGGATGCCCTTTCAGAGACGTGGAGCGCTTTGAAAAGCGCTTCCAGTGAAGCCGCCGTCCACACTTGCAATTTCCAAGTAGAAGTTATTTTTTTCCACGTGTAAAGCATGAAATTGTGCATAGATTTCAGGAGCGATATGTGTCGTGGTTTCCACCGGCAGAAAGTTTGATTTTGGAAAGGGGGTGTTAATCGAAGAAGGTGAACCCGCTGTGCTGTTGCCAGCGGGCCACCCACTGGTGCGGACAGGCCTAAACCGGCATCCGGTTCATCTGGGGTCGCAGGCCAGGAGGCTTCAGGGGGCTGTGGGGGCCTGTCCCACGGGACCTGGACTTCTCCTGCCTCAGGACAGGTCAGACTGAGCCGTGGCTCCTCACAGACACTAGAAGTGGAGACTCCTCCCCCAGACACACCCACACGCACGAGCACACAAGCACACACGCAGTGCCCTCCCCTGGACTTCACGCATGGAAGGCCAGTCTTGCCGGGTGGGAGAGTTTCTCACTCGGACTTCAACTCCTAACGTTGTTTCAGGGCAAGGGATGCGACAATGCCCGGTGAGCAAAGAAACCTAATTTGTATTTAGAACTTTTTAAATATAGAAAGTGTTTTCTCAAAATCAATGCGAGCCAGTTGGCTTTCTCCGGATCTCTCTTATTACGATGGTTAAAAATAGCCCAGGCGGAGTTCTTTCATACCTCGGCTCTGTTTTCTGAGTTTGCTCCGATGGGATCTCAAAGTGTCGACTCTGACGCGTTTCAAACGTCTGTGGAGGACTTGACACTATTTTCAGGTTCTCGGTGGGTTTTAGGGGAATGATGCTCAGAGATTTGTCAAGAGCGGCAGTTAGACCCTGAAGTTTCCGAAGGGCCCATTCATCCGGCTCACGGAGTGACCATTCCAGGCGAAGGAAGTTTTGTTTGTGTGAAAAGCAGTTTATGGGGAATTAGACCGAGTCTACGCCTGACTTTAAAACCGTTCACGCTAACGGTGCCGGAATGAACTCAAGACTCGTATTCCTTCCCCCCCCCCCCAGTAGTTCTGTGAAGGCCCACAGGAGAGCGGCGGCAGGAATAGTAAGTCTCTGTCTGGGTCGGTCCTGCAGGCGCTCCCTTCCCCCGATGTGAGAGAGGCATTCGGGGCATCCTTCCAGGGTCCCGGGGAGAGTCCACTCACATGCCGGGGCAAGTCAGGCCCTGGCAGCTGCTTCCTTGTTTCCAGCTTACTGTGTCCCCTCTCTCTCTCCTCTACTCCTCATCCTCTCTTCTTTCTCCAAAGCAGGGGGAGTGGACTCTCCCCACTGAAGGATATGCACCCCCAAGCCACGTTTCCCCAAACGCCTGCCTTCAGCAGCAGCAGCACACGCTGACTCCCCGGGTGGGCTCTGTCCCCAGCATGTCTTCGCTGGAGCTTCAGTAACTTCGCTGCTAACATAGTGACCGGGAAACTCTCAAACCGCATCACTACGCCTGGTTTCCGGGGCTTGGTTCCTGGCCCTTCCCGCCGTCTAGATGCTGTGTTTTTAATGCGTTAACCGCCATCGAGCGCAGAGGCAGCTCTTTGCCCTTACAAACCGGCTGGTCTGCGCGCGGCTCTGTAGCTCGTGCTTTGTGGCGTTTTCCGAGAAAAATTTTTTACAGCCTTCGTTTTAATGTAAGAAGCAGTTGTAACAGACAGACTATGGAATTTACTTGTTTTTTCTTTCTTCCCTCTTTTCAAAAGCCGCATGCCAAGGATAAGATCTACGTGCAGACTCAAGGTGAGAATGTTTAAACACATTTGAAAACCTCTGCCCTTCTGTTTTACCAAAACGCGCCGAAACGTGCATGGGTGAATTAATATGGTGTCTGAGACTCACCTTAAAACGGTTCATAGAACGGATATACCTTTATTTTCCCCCAACATTAGTATATAAGATAAATAGGAGAAAACAATGACATAATAGTTTAAAATGCAGATCACTTAACATTTCAAACAGTGGAAGTACCATGTCCCCAAACCTCCTTTCCTGAGCCCCTGGGGTCACCTGCACACGGCAGGGAAACAACCGCACCACCAGACAGCTGGGGGGTGGGGAGAGCCATTCCCAAGAAGGTCACAGAACTGATTCCAGCCTGAGGTTAGCACAGGCACTGAGGCCAAGGACACGGGTTCAAGTCCCTCTTACACTCAGCTCAGTGGCACTTGTAATTTCCGGGCACATGGGCCCGTGGCTTCCATGACATCAGGAGCTGAGCAGCAGCGTCCCTCATCAAAGGGGCTGTCGCTCAGAGACCTCACGTGAGGAAGGGTGAGTGAGGGGCAGGGCAGGAGGGGTGGCACCCCCTCCCCTCCCCCGGGTCTGGTCAGCAGGGAAAGCACAGCTCCGTGTGGGTTTGAACACAGCCTCCGCCCACTCCACACGTTTTCAACGCCATTGAAGCTCTTTGAACCTCAGTCTCCAGCCAGATAAACCAGGGGTCCCCCCGCTCAGCAAGTTGTAGGGTCTGGGGTGCCCTGCGGCACCCACACCCCAGAGGCCCTGCCTGGGGCAGGCGTGGAGCAGGTGCTCCAGAGTGAGCCATCAAGGCATGCTGCAGGCAGCCTCATCCTCTCTCATGAAATGTCTGAGGTTCTCTGCTCCCGAGGTGATTTGTTCATAAGGACTTGAAGTGGCCTCAAAGGACCAAGTATGGCCACCATTTAATGTCAACACCAACTGCTGGTCCTGTTGTCTCAGCAATGTGAACTTTCTCTTTTTCTCTTTCCTCTGGCCCAGGAATCGCCACTTCGCCCAGCGCCGCCTTTTGCTGGGACACCTTTCTCCAGCGCGCAGGTGAGAGAGGGAACCTGCTGGGTTCTGGCCGAAGTACAGAACCCAGCTCGCCTGGGGGACGTGCTGCACTCTCGGGGTTTGGGGGCGAGGCTGCCTGGTCACTGGCTGGTGTAGGTAGGACGAGGGGCGGGGTGCCACCAGGTGGAGCGAGGCAAGGTCTGGGAGACGCCCTGCAGGAGAAAAGCAGCCGGACGGACACTGGGCCTCCCGACGCCTGTCCTAGAGCACAGCACCCCAGCGGGCCCTGTCACTCTGCAGACATTGGAGCCTCCAGGGGCCACCTACCCCCCCGGGCTCATTGTGTGGAACTCATTGTCTTTAAGTCTGCAACGCCCAGTTGTCCACAGAGGAGGCCCGTGAGTGTCCACTCTTTGGGCTGTAGGCCTGCCAACCCCGGCACCCTGGTGAAGGCCCCAGAATGGCTAAAAGTTCTGGACCTGACCAGTTGGGCCCCAGAAGAGACCAGGCCACTGCTGTCGGTGACCACGAGGACCCCTCAAGCCTGTTTTCGCTGCAGAAACTTCAAACCAAGCCTGGGCCGCAGGTCATATGTCAGCGGTGGGGCCCCCCAAAGAGAAAAAAACACCCCCAGCGTTTTATTAGAAATGGTTTCCGAGTGCCTTCCTCCGCCTGGGCCAGGAGAGCTGAGCCCTGGCCAGCCGATGGCTTCACCACGTGGGCAGGGCATGCATCCTTCGGAGCCCATGAGCCCAGCTCAAGTGGGCCACGGCGTGGCTATTCCATCTGCACGCCAGGGGACACGGGCTTGTCACTGAGGACGAGGTCTCACAGGTCTTGCTATTGAGTGATTCGTGGAACAGCCAGGAGGTTTGAAATGCTCCTTAGGAAACGTTTTCCCCCAGGGCCTTCTCAGCCGCCCTTTAACTGTAACACGTGCAGCTGAACACCGGAGAGGTCTGCCTGGTACGTGGGCATGGAGAGGCGCGTGTGCTCGGGAGCTGGCCGGGCTAGAGGCCGGCTTCGGGGTCAGAGGTTCTAGAGTAATCGGCACCCCTGACTCTTGTGGTCAGGGGTGCACTTGTTTCTGTGGCTTTGCGTCTCAGTCATGCTCCAGACTCCACAGGGGGGCCCACCCGTCTCGTCACCCTTCTCCAGCTTCCCCAGGAGCTCCCGAAGCCAGCGGCTGCCACTTGTCACTTGCACTTTGAGCTACAGATGGTGACACTCTGATACACACTCTTAGCAATCATACACACACACACACACACACACACACACACACAGAGTCTGAATCCTCGGAAACTGGGAACCCATTAACTCTGTGGGATGCTCCCAAGAAGTGGGCGGGGGTGGGTTAGTCACCAGGCTTATTCCCAGTGTGATCTTAAACTCCCGTGGGTTTCAGGAGGCACCTTTCACACGACGCCACAGGAGTTCTGTGACTACTCACGTACTTCTCTGAGCCCTGCCTGGGGACCGCGTCTCCCCAGTTTGACACATCAGACCACGTCATGGTGACCAGGCTCTAACCGGTCTTGGGGGGACAGAGAGAGGAGAGAGCAGCACCAGTGCCCTGGGCACATCGCCATGACTTCCCGCATGGCCCTTACACAGTTCCTCTGGCCGGGATGCAGGTTCGGGCCTCCGGAGGGCCCTGGTCTTTGAGCCTTTCTGTGCGTTTCCACGTGCATCTCAGATGTCACTCGGACTTGGCATCCATGGTTCTGCTTTTTAATGCCAGTGTCCGAGACCTTAAAGTATCAAGTCCTGGCCCAGGATGGTGGAACCTTTACATTCCACCTGGCCACTCTTGTCTGTTCTTCTCGTTCCCATTTCACCTCCATCGCTGTTTTGATTGTTTATCCAATGATCTCCCTCTTTTTAAGGACTGACTGTTGTTCGGTGAGCGGACTCCGCCTCAGTCAGGCGGGTGGGCCGCTCTTCCTTGGGCTATTCCCAGGAAAGTTTCGTGAGAAGCACGGCTGTCCCCAGCCCTCAACCCCGGCGTGCTGGCTAAAATTCACGAGGTCAGAAGTGCTCACCTGAAGGTCCTGCACTGTTGTCTCTTCATAATAAAGTGGAAAAAATCAACAGCAGCTCGGACAGAAAAATGGGGACAGAGAGTGGCTCGTCGTGGATTGGTTTGGACGCAGAAGCAGCGAATGAGTCCCCAGATAGTCAGGCCATGCGTGCCGGAGAATGAAAACAACACTTTTTATTGGGAGATAAAAGCACCGTTGCGCAGGAAATGGTGACCTCGGGAAGACAGTGAGCGCGCGCGTGAGTGAGTGATGAGTTCACATCGCTCCTCGCTTCAACGCCGGCTCAAGTGGGACTCGCGCAAGTTCGTGTTTCCGAGATGCGTTCCAGGGTACTGGGGAAACGCTTAAAAATCTCCACATGGCGGAAAATCTCCGCTCAGGAGAGTGCCCACAGTGAACTCAGGGATGCGATGATTTTTAGGGCTTTTCTGAGAGAGATGTCTGGACCTTGAGGTTCCAGCAAGGGTCTCCTCGGGGGCTGGCCGGGCTCCCTTGTTCTCGTTCGGCTCTGTGCCCGGTGGGGGCAGCCTATGCCGCTGCATTCAGACCAGGTGTGTCCCTGGTCTATTCGAGACGTGCGAAGGCACAGGCAGGGCAACCGTTTGCCTGAGTGATACAGGGGCGGAGCGAATGGACAAGTGAGAACATTTTCCGAGCGTGCTATTAGAGCCCTGCATATAAGTTTGCAGGCGATGAAGTTTTAGGTCAGCTTGTGTGAATGGCAGTCACCGTTTCTGTTGAATCGATGACCTATTTCTGCATAACAAGGCGCCCTGACACATGGTGGCGTGACCTCACGATTCCACGTGGTTTCGTGGGACTTCAGGCGAGGCCAGGCGGGGGGTGGGGGGAAGGCTCGTCTTCACCTCCCCGGAGCCTGCTGGGCTCGGTTCAGGTGGACTGGCCAGGAGGGAAAGTCGGTTCACAGAACGGAATTAATGACGGTGAGGGCGGGGCTCCCGAGCTGCGTCTGCGGGATCAGAGCTGCCCTGTCACGGGGGCCGGCCACTGAGGGAGCCCTGGTGTGTCCTGTTGCAGAGATTCCCCCAAGTGCTCGCGGCATGCACGTGTTCCTGCTGATATGCGGGCTCAGACAAGTCAAAGACCCTCTGTATCTGGTGGATGCGTTCTCAGGTACGTTTCCGAGGCTTCCCTGTTGGCGGGGTCCCGGTCAGGTGGCTGTCTGAGCATTGCTCTCAGGGGGATTGGGGGCTTTATCTTCCCTTTGCGCGTCAGCAGGACTGCGCCTAGGGGGTGTCGTTTTAGAAAACCCAGAGAAAATAGTAGCGCTTGTCGCAATTTTAGTTGCTTTCCTATGCCCTCAGCTTGTGAGGAAAGCATAAAATACGGCTGATTATTATATAAGGCTGGAGCAATTTTATCTGAAAATGCTTTCCACCTGTCCATTCGCACAATGCACTGGGAGGCGTGTTGCCTACGTGAATCTGGGTGCTCTTCAGTCTGTTACTGGGTTTTGGTGGTGCCTCAGCTCTCGCTGCCTAATAAATCTGGACAACTAGTAATGTGCTAGAACAATACTGCTTACCTAAAGGTGAGAAAAGTCAAACGTTTACATCTTCAAATACGTGTAAATTAAATGGACTACTGTGAATGAAGGCGAAGTATGAAGTAATTTATATTATAGTGAAAGTCGCAGTAAGCTTATGTTTTCAGCTGTGACTTTTCACCGTTTTAAAGTGTTTTCTCCTTTCTTCTCCCCAAGAATGGCACCGACAAGAGCCGGACGTCTACCTGGTGGTTGTGGGCCCTGAGGTGAGTGGGCCGGGGCCGCGGGTGCTCCCGCGTCTCGGTTGTCACGCGTCGTCTGAGCTCGGTTCACGTCACTTTTCTAACCAAGTCATTTTGTCCTTGTGAAGCGAGTCAAGCCTGTTTGCCTTTTTAAAGATGAAAACCGACCCCGGTCCTAGATTAGGGGCTTGTGTACATCTTTATGGTGAATGCATTGCCACCAAGGGTGACAGGCACGTCCTCTGGGAGACACAGAGGAGCCCTACGAAGAGACAGTCACGTCAGTGAAGGCAAATGGTGCAGAAGATGAGTCCTGGGTGTGGCCGGGTCGCCTCAGACGCTCCCCAAAAGGGCACAGCAAACAGGTGCACGGCCGGTGACCCTGCACCACCCGGCTCTGCAGGGCTCCCACCCAAGCAGCACAGATTAGCCTCTGCCAGCAGGAGGTGCTCACCTGGGGGGCGTGTTCATCCCTGACCTTGGGGGTTGCTGGAGGAACCCGGGGTGGAGGTGGGGTGGGGGAGAGAGGGGGCAGGGTTTCTGCTTGTGTGCTTGCGTGTGTGTGTGTGTGAATGTGTGTAAATGTGTCTGTGCATGTGTGTGCATGTGTTTCCTCCGTGAGGCCAGGGCATTGGCTGTTTCCTGGGCCAAACGGTCTCCCCAGATCTCGTTCTGGCTCCCCCGTGACCTTGGCAGACCTGCCTCGACTGACCACTCGGTGCCAACCAGCTCCAGCCGTGTTTACACTCAGTCTCCTGGACGTGCATCCGTTTCCAGGGCCGGCCGCGGGGCTGCCCCACTGGGGACACTGGATGAGCAGCCACCCCGAACGACCTTGTGCTGGTTCTGAGCCTTCACTTCGTCCTTGCGGGTTGATGTGCTGGTGACCTGGAAATGGAGGCCACACCTGGGATGCACAGAATACGCACTGGAGCGGCCGCTGCCCCGTGCGAGGGCGCCGTTCTGTGTGCGTGCCTTCCTCTCGGAGCAGCAGCTCGGCGGCGGGGCAGGCTCTGCGTGAATCACACGCTTCCGGAGGCTGCGGTCTGTCACTAGGGACAACTGTGGGGCATACGTGGCAGTCCCTTCTTGTCCCTCCCTCTCCACGGAGAGACCCCAGTGACAAAGGAGCCGCTCAGGTTGGCGGGGGCCTCTGCACTGCCCCCGTCACACCAGCTTCTGCCGATGAAGGTTGTGAGAGGGTCACAGGGCGACTACGGGGACCAGGCCTGGATGAGGGCAGGAATTGAGATGTCCCCCAGGCCATGGGTCTTGGACAAGGATGCCCTGTTCCAGGCATGGTGCCGGGGACAACGACCTCCACCTGTCTGTGTGTCCCAGGACCATTCTCTTCAAGGTCCATGGTCCAGGCCCCGACCTGACCCCACCTGACGGTGTCCAGTGGGAAGAGGCAGGGAGGGACCGCCCAGGCAGCGGTCTGTGGCAGAGGAGATGATGTGGATGCCGGACAGTCCAGGACAAGCCGATGGTGGTGGTGTCCATGGATTCCCGGCTTATTTTCACTCACGACCGAGTGCAGAGCTGAGCGCTTTCCCAGGCACCTGGATGGCAACATGGGGACTGTGCATTTGGTCCCACGGCTGAGTCACCGCGTTTCTTCAGGGGGATGCAGAGAGCACCCTGTGGCGGGGAGGACTGTGCCCAGCTGCAAACACTCGGCCAGTCTGCCCTGGACCACGGGCTCCTGTATAGACACGTGGGTGCGTGACAGAGATCGTCAGTCCCATGTTGGAAGGCTGACGCGCCTGTACAGCCTCGTTCGTGACATGAACATGTACATTGTTATGTGTGTATACATATATACATACTATGTACGTGTGTGGTACATAGTGTGTATATATGTCATACACATACAACCTTTATGTACTTCCCAGTCCATTTCTTCATGAAATGCTTGGTGGGACCACTGTGTACGCAGCCCGTGGGTGGAACAGGGCTTTCGCTGGCGTGGCACAGCTCGGCTCTCCTCTCCCTGTCCTTTGTGACAGAGCAGGGTGATGCTCTTCAGTGCCGTGAGAGAGCATTGATTTTTTTTAGTCTGTTCATTTCTGTGGGGACCCTCAGCAGAAACATTTCACAGAGCCAGACCCTGGTCCCCTACGAAGTCGCCACAATCATGCAGCGACGCTCCCAGCTGCCAGGTTACTTAGCGCCTTTGGACGCCGACGTCATCCTTTGCATCCTGCAGAGGCTGGTTACGGACTAGCTGGGTGCAGTTCTGCTCTCTGTGCCTCGGTTTCCCCATATGTCAAGCAGGCCTGGCTAAGGAAGTGCTCCCAGCCTCCTTGGGTGTCGTGAATCCACGGCAGGGCCCCCACCAGTGCCTGGCCCGTGGGTGTTAAATAAAGGCTTTGCCTGCTGTGTGGACGCTCTGGGGTCCGTTTCAGCTGCAGGGAGGCTTGAGTCTGGCTCTGGTGCCCCCTTAAAGCTTCCCGGCTCGCTCAGCTCGACTGCACCGGTGAGCGTGTGTCCTCTGCTGGCGGGGGTCTTGGCGGGGGCACTTTTCTGGTGGTCTTTGATAAGGAGTGTGGTACCAACTGCTGGTACGAGTGTGACAGCTTAATGACTTTCCTTGATGACTTCTCATACCAAAGATGATTTTCCTTAAGCCTGGGGGTTGACACAATCTGTGTTTGCTGGAAAATAAATAAGCTTAGGAAGGGGGGGGGGGCGGGACTTCTCTTGGCTGCTCGCGGTGCCTCTGCTTTTTAAAATTTCATAACATGTGCTTCCATTACATAAAATATCCGCCCTTCCCGTCTCCCCGCTCTTGTCTTTCGTTCCACTTGGCTTCACGAAGAGATTTGAAATGAACTGATGTGGAAGGTAAATGCAGAAAAATTTAATGCAATGTTTACTTTTCTCTTGGAAGTTGCTATTTTCCCTTTAGTTAAAGTATTAGGTAGTGCAGTGGTCTGGTAGAATCTGATTTTTTTTCTCCTCGACAAATTATTTTTACCTAAATAATTAACTGCAAGAGCAGAACCACACTAATAAAATTAACAACAGGAGGAAGTTCTATCCAAAAGTGAACATGAGTAAAATATGAATTGGGAGATCAAAATGTAGAGGCAAAGGCTTTCGGTGGACTGTTTAGTTTTTTATGGTAAAATGTTAGGGGTGTAAATATAATTCAGTTGTTGAGGGTAATTTGAACAAAAAGAATCAGCAACGGGCAAGGGAAGGGCCAGTTGGGAAGCCCCATCTCGCAAATGTGACGGAGTCTAGGACTGTGTACAGGCCCCGGGCATGGCCTTGGGGGGGACCTGGGTACTATAAGGACACAGGTGGACAGGTGACAGAAAGGCAGACCCAGGTTTGGTAGAAGGAAGTAGAAAGATTGGGGGTGGAGATTTTACTTTTGGTTGGATGGGGCAGGTTCCTCAGACAAGGGGCATGTGCCTGTTCCTTGGGGGACCGATAGGGTGTAGGGGCAGAGGGTGGCCTTGCTGGTGGACAGAATGGTGCACGCTTAGGAGAGAGGTGGGAAACGGACGGTACACGGGGGTGACCGTAGGTGAGTGAGTAGGCAGGGGAGCAGGTGGGTATTCCGTCGCCCACATCGGCTTCTTACGAGCTGCTGGGTGAAGTTTCTGAGCGGAAACCGGAGACGCAGGAGAGCAAAGCTAGTTCAGTCTGAGCCCAGCACCCCTGCCCACGGGCGAACCTGGCCAAGTCACGGCAGTGCTCTGAGCTCCAGGGCACGCTTGCCTGGGGTGGAGATGGTTTTTACAGACCGCGGGCAATGCGTGCGCGGGACCAGCACAGGCTAGGCCAGAGCGAGCAGCAAGTAATATTGCCTCTTCACCACAACAGGAAAAAAGGATACACCGTGCACAGCCTCGAATGTTTTTAAAGATCTCACTAGTGTCGAGATGGCTGTTGGCGCCAAGTCCGCGTCAACACGGGTCCCCATTTTGGGGTGGGGTGAAAAAGAAAATTTTATTCAGTGCAGAACAGCTCAGGTGCGATACAGCATGACTGTGAAATAGCTCAACTGGATTACAGTCCAGTTAGGAGATGGCGCAGCTGCAAGGTGGCCCTGGACGTGGCCTCTCCTTGGTGTGGCCAGAGGGCTCTGCTCCCTGCCGGTCCTCAGTTCAGGGTCCAGCCTGGAAAACGGGTCTGCAGTCTTCTGTGTGAGCAGGGGAGCTGGCTTATATAGACAGAAGTCCCCACCCCTGGACTCTGATTGGCCCATCCTCATGCAAATGAGAACTCCAAATCCTTGCAGTTTGATTGGTCCAAAAGGCACTGTCCTGATTGGTCAGAATGGAGGCACTCTGATGGGTGGGTGAAGATGCTGATAGGGATATAGCTGGCAGCTCCTACTGGACAAGGAAAGCCTCAATTCTATTGGCTGAAACAGGATTCCAGGCACTCCTTTATAAGGGCCGGCTCTCGTGTCAGGAGCCCAGCACAGGTGGGCAGTTCAGGGCAGGCTTCTCCCCAAAGTGCCGCTTGCACAAGAGGCCCCTGTGTAGAAACGGCGGCTGCGTTCCGGTTTTGTTTTAATTTGAGCCCAGTTAGCCACCAGGAGCCCTTCTTGATAGGGTCCTTCTTTCTCAGGCGCACACCAGGAATAGAGCTGTGTCTGCAGCCTCCACGTGGGTGGCCTTGGGGGACCCCAGCACAGCCTCCAGCCCAGCAGGGGCCACAGCGGAGACGTCACGAGGGCAGGCGCCACGCCCAGGGCTGACCGCTCCCCAGCGATGTTGCCCCCACGGGGTCCCACGTGTAGGATTTCCACTGGAAAGCTGGAGGCAGAAATCACACACTAGCAATTCTTCCGTTTTACTTTGTATGTGCAATTTTAATACAAAAGCAGAGAATTAAGGCAGCAAAGCGGGTTGGGACATCTCAGCAATCAGGTTCCGGCGGCTGACTTCTGTAGCAGTTGTAAATAAGCCTGTTACCTTTTTCTGAACGATGCCCGGCTTTAGGATCTCTTCACGCAGGCCAGTTTCTTATTGCCAGAAAATCAACGGCGTCTGCCGCTTGTTTGCCCGACGGTGGATTCCATCCATTCTCGGTGCCTCTCAGCCCTCCCGCATGCGATTAATTATCTGGTTCAGTGCTGCCTGTCTCCTGTGCTCCCCCTCTGAGTTTGCTCTGAAAATATATTAAACCATGAAAACTTCTATCCAGGAATAATTTCGTTTTCTTATGCATCCAAGTTTGCTGGTTTAGCCTTCAAAGTGATCTTGAGGATGTAAATGAACAGCGTTCCCGGTTTGGGGGTGCATGCCAGTCATACCAGTGGTCTGAAGGGTTTGGGGTCCCCCCCCCACACACAGAGTTTTCTGGAAAACAGAATGATTTCAGGGAGCGTGATGAGTGACAGGGGTGTTGTCATATCCGTCGCACTGGCTGGGACTGCGTTTGTAATTTCTGACACCTCGCAAAGCATTAATGAGAACAGAAATTGCGCCGGCCCTCACCCCCGGCGGCTCCGGAGCAGTGGGGCCACGCCAAGTTAGTCGAATGTGTTGACACGGTGTTTCAAACTTTGCGTGGCACCTGTGTGGATTTAAGAGCGTTTTGTCCGTTCTCTTTGAGCTGTATCGTTGCTAGTAACCCTGGCAGAGCCCGTGCAGGGCGAAACCAGCCTCTCGGTGGCTGTACTGGAGTCTGCAGTCGGGTGACCGGAAGTGAGAAGGATATGCAGCAGCCTCATCCTAAGCAGGCTTGTAGGACCCCAGTCTCAGCGCAAAAAGTGTCCCCTGAGGTTGTCTTGGTGCCCAGCAAGTGGACATCCCTGAGGAGAGGTCTCTGTGAGCAAACAGCCCCGCGGTTTGGTCTGTGATCGGGAGGGTGGCGGGTGCCTCTGTTCAGGCGCGTGGAGCCGCGGGGCGGTGTCCCTGGGCACGCACGTGTGTGAGGAGGAGCTCGGAGATGTGTGAATCCGTCATGCAAATGGCAGCCCCCGTCCTCGCTCTGTGCAGCAGGGTCTGAGAGCTGGCGGGCCTCCTTCACGGCTCCTACAGAGGCCTCCTGTGTCCGGCACCGTTCCTCGCACCGAGTGGGTTTGGGCTGATTTGATCCTCCACGAGCCCCGGGTGCTGTTATGGCTCTCGTTTTGCAGAAGGGGAAGCGGGGCGCAGGCCCACCCATCTGTGTGAGTGGCACCCGGGGCTCACCAGGAGTCCGTCTTCGGAGCCTGCCTGGTCTCTGCCACCCCACTCTCTGGCCTCGACATGCGAGTTTGCTTTAAAAAACCACGTGGAGTAAAAACACTGGCGTAGCAGATCGGCCTGAAAACACTGCTGCTAATTTGTGCATTAATTCCGCAAACATATTAATCACCGGGGACGGGATGGGCCAAGGCACGGCTCCCGTCATCCCAGGGGACGTGTTCCCGCCGCTGTGGAGGAGAGTAAAATATCGAGGATAGCAGGTCGTAATGAGAAAGCTGCACTTGGCTTTTTAAAGCATTGAGACATAATTTATAATTCATACGCCATAAAAACCACATTTCAAAGCAAATAACCCAGTGGGCGTTTAGCGCATTCACGAAGTTCCGCCGCCATCACCCCACCTGACTCTGGGGCACGCTCCTCAGCCCGAAAGAAACCCAACAGCTCTTAACTGCTGCTCGCCCCCCCCCTCCACCCCCGCCCCTGGCAACCACAAACCCACCGTCTGTCTCCGGGGATTGCCTGTTCTGGACGTCTCCTAGACACAGAGTCACAGCCCGTGGGGCCTCTGTGTCCGGCGCCTCTCACTCAGCATCATGTTCAGGTTCATTTGTGTCAGGGCAGGTGCAGAGGTTCACTCCTTTTCAGGGCTGAGTAATACTCCACTGTGTGGGGGACCGCCCCCTGTTTATCAGTTCCTCAGCTGGTGGGCACGCCCTTGGCTTCCAATCTGCGTCTCTGGGGCGGCTGCCTGTTGGAAGCGACTTTCAGTTCTCTCGGGTCCTTCGCCACAGACCTACTGAGGCCTCCAACTCCTTCGGCCTCAAAGACTCCACAACAAAATCCACACTCTGCTGACCCAGGCCAGCCCTTCGCTGAGGAGGGACCAGGCCCCCTGTGGGAGTGGCAGCCTCAGCGTCCAGGCCTGGCCTGGCATCGCCAGCTGCACCTGGGGCTCCCGCAGCCCCAGTCCCATGGGAGTGTGTGTGCGTGCATGTGCATGCGTGTGCGTGTGCGTGTGCGCTCTGTTAGGACCTTTTCTCCATCCTCCTTGCTATGTGGGTGGACAAGCGGGACTCAGGGACTCTCTCTGATTTGGCTTGTTTTCCTTTCTGAACTGTCCGGGGTGGCCTGTTGTCATGGCACCAATTTTCCTGCGACATAGGCTTGTGTCAGGCTTTTCCTAATGTCTGTCTGTGTCTCCTGGCAGGTGGACCCCGTGTTTACAAGAGAAGTGAAGGCCAAGGTGAAGAGGTAAGCGTCAGCAGCGAGCAGGTGTTTTTATGGGGGAGGAAACTCGGTGACCAGCACATTAACCTGGTCCTACGATTACGTGGCAACGTGTGTGCCCTGGCTCTGTCCCCAGCACTTCACAAGGGACTCCTCCTCTAACGCTTCCCATGGTCCCGGGCAATCCCAGGCACCGTTCCTCCCACGTGCGAGCAGGAAACTGTCCTTGGAGTGTAAGCCGTGCCCTGAATGGCAGGGACAGCGCATGTGGAAGGACTCCAGCCTCACTGGTTCCAGGGGGTGCCCAGGAAAAGCACTCTGATGGCTAACATTCATGGGACACTGGAAAACACCGAAAGACCTCAAGTGCCTAGGGTTTGGGGGAGTAGAGGGACGTGGCACCCCTCACACTCTGCTGCCGGGGGTGAGAACCACACCACCTCTTGGGAGGACCACTTGTTGGGGCATCTGTTACAAGTAGCCCAGGTCCGCCCATAACAGAGAGCCACCAACTCCGGCTTAAACACCCGGGCTAAAGGGCTCCATAAAAAATCTGATGTGATGGGTCCAGGGCCAGCAAGACTCAGGGACTTGGGCGCCTGTCTCTCTGTCCTGCCGTCCCTCACCTGTGACGTCCATCCTTATGGTGGCAAAGTGGCTGCAGAGCCGCACCCATCTCATCACACTCCCACTTTTAAGAGGAGAGACAGGAAAGGGCGGGACAGAGGACCATTTCCCATTTGGGTCAGCCCCCTCTTAGGTGATTTCCGCCTAGATCCCCCCACCAGGATTCCGCTCCACCTCCCTGGCCGCCCCATCGGCAAAGGGAACTGGGAAGTACTGACTTTATCCCCAGAAACAACTGGGGGCCTTCGCACTGCTCACAGACACACGTACATAAAAGCAGGGCTGATCATGTGAAAAGGTGAGTATCACAGTCATCGGGGGCGGGGGGAGGGGGGGCGGAGACGAGTCGGCATTGAAAATGGAGAACAGAAGACAACGCAGGTGAACCCTGCAGGACCAGGTCCAGCTGACTCGGGGTGGTGGGAGCATTCCCTTACCCGAGCGTTTCTGTTTCTCTCGGGTGCTCTACTGTGGCCTCTCTTAGTGTCTTTAAACGTGATTGGAGAAGGGTTGAACTGTCAGGAAGGAGTCCTTTCCTAAACCCTACGGGGATGGCCGAGCACCCCTCCCTGACTCCCAGGGTCGGAGAAGCCTGCGGCCTGTGTGTCACATGTGTTGACACCGAGCACCGATGTGTCGGCAGGCTGCACCCCCTTTCAGGGGCGGACATGGAGGAGACGCTCACCCCAGAGTTGCTCCGGGTGTTGAACCCTCTCTCAGTAATTCTGACTCTGTGATAGAGGGGGCTTCTCCGAAACCGTTGTCTCTCGCCACCCAGCCCACCTGTGAGACCCCACAGTACGAGCCTCCCGCCTGTGTGGTCTGTTTCAGCTCCGCGGGGGTGCGCCTGGTCCGGGAGATGCCTCAGGATGACCTCCACGCGGCCCTGCGGCGCTGTGTCGCTCTGGTGAACAGCTCGGTCTCCGAGGGCATGTCCGCTGCCATTCTGGAGGTAACGGTCTCCCTGGGGCCCCGAGAGGGCCAAGCGGGAACTGCCCGCCGCCTCTCCCCTCATGGACGGAGGCAGTGTCTTTCTCTCAAAGCTTGTAAACAGCAAAGCAGCTTTTCTCTGGGAGCTCGGAAGTCGACTCTGAGTTCCCCTGGGACCTGGAAGCGGGGAACACGTCCTCCTTTTCCTTGGTTTCTTCTCCCCGTTTTCAGTGTGGCTCGCGGTCCCAGGATCAGGGGTACAGAGGGGTGTGCAGGGGGAGAGCTGCAGGTGGGGTGGGAGGAGGTGCTCTCGCCTCTTCGGGCAGCACCAGCCCTAGAAAACCGCTGGGTCTCCTTCGGCTGAAGGCACAGGCCCTGGCAGAGCCCTGCAGCCGTGGCCTGGTGACCAGTGTCCTGCAGGGACCAGCCCCAACAAACAGCTGCTGGTTAGATTCCTGGTGGCTCTGGCCGGACTGGGTCGGCTGTCCCCAAGAGACACATAACCCGGCTGCTCAGCCCCCTGGACAGCCCCTTTCTCTCTGGAATATTCCAGGTGATGGGGTGTTTCACCTCGAGATCCAGGTGAAACTGCTCTGTGCCGGTTACTTAGATCCTCAAGGGGACGGCCAGCGTGTGGCCAACGTGCAAGGGCTGTCCTTTGTCTTATTTTGCTGTTAGTTTGTCGCATTTGGGTTCCTTGCAAAGGTGAGCTTAGGGCCGGGGGAGGAGGGGGTGCAGTGGGGAGGTCCGTTCTCGCTGGCCCCGACCGGCCCTGGGACTGGGCTTCTCCTGAACCCTGCGACCCCAGGCTGCCGCACTCACAATGTGTCCGTGGTTCTCAGCACACGGGAGACACCGGGACGGGCTGATCAGCGAGAGATGGAAGAGAGCTTGTCGCCCCTGGTCCCGCAGGCCTCTGAGTGGGTCCATCTTTCTTTCCTGCTCTGTGGGCCTCTTACCGCCGTGCCTACGCAGGGTGATGCCTCACTGTGCCGGAAGCATTGAAAACACCCCTGTATTCCTTTGGACACTAGTTGGAGCCACTGAATTTATTGGCTTGAGGTGTAAGTTGCAGACCTTGCTGTTTCCAAACCGGAAAAAGGACTAACCCTCCTTCAATGTGAGACGTGACCAGGGTTGCCTGCCTAACATTGCTATTTCAATGTGGCATCATTCAGAAATGGAAGAGCACCCCAAACAAAAAATTGGGGGCGGGGGAGTCCAGGGCCAGGAGGCGTTGGCGGCACGTCCCTCGCCAGTCCGTCATGTGGATCCATGACACGTTCGCCAGAGGTCAGCCCCTCCATCTGCACTTAACGCTTAGCCTCCTCCTCTGGGGTTTAAAGCCAGCTTCCCCACAGCGGCAGGAGGCACATCAGCCGTAAGGGTGTGCGTTGTTGGGTCACCAGCCCTGTGCTGCTGCTGGTCGCTCCTTTCTCGGTAAATAGACATTTCTCCGCCCCTACCCCCAGATCTTAAGAAGCAGTGGAGTGGAATCCGGGAAGGATTTCATAACGAGCACTCACAGCAATTCACGGCAGACAAATTGCTGTCAAGTCTCATCGGCTTCAAAGGCCAGACCGCACTGGCAGTTCTGACCACCGTGGAGTGTGGGTGTGGGGCCGAGGGTTTGGAATGCGCCTGCTTTCAGAGGGGTGGAGAGGGTGCGCTTCATCAGGGTGGGTTCAGACCCCCGCAAGGTGAACCTAGGGAGCAGGGGTGCATGCTGGACACGGTGTCTCTGCGGGCTCTATGGGGTTCTGTGAAAGGTGGGGTGTGAGCCTGGTCACAGGTTGAAGAGTTCATGGGGACAGAGTGGGGGTGCGGCCGGGGGTCGCAAAGCCACGAGGTGGTGGCCCTTGCTCCTCCCCCATGTCCTTGCCCACGTGCCAAAGGAACGCACTCAGCCTCGCCAGTGTTGGGAGAAAACTGCCTCTCGGGGTGATGCTGGTGACCCCAAACACCGCTGAAGCCATGCCCTGTGAGCATGCGGAGGGGCAGCTTCTGGTGGCATGCAGGTAATCCTGTCCATTGGTGACAGGATGTCATGTTCTAGAACTTGCAGATACAGTAAGGCACAAAAATGCAGCCCGCAATTTGAAAGCCGGGTGTTCTGACTGGGATGTCGCTGTGTGGGCGGGGCCAGGGGCCTGGGAGTCACCACCACGGATGGGCCCTTCCAACCAGCACCCTGTCTCCCCTTCCCGCCCTGCAGGCGATGGAGCTGGAGGTGCCGGTGCTGGCCAGGAACATCCCCGGGAACGCCGCTGTGGTCCGGCACGGAGCCACGGGACTGCTGTTTTCTGACCCTCAGGTACGGGCAGCCTGTGCGGGCATTGGTGACGGCATGGTCTTCGCGTGCACTGCCCTCAGAGTCTGTTGTGTGTGCGGTTTCGTCAGCACTGAGCACCCCTGTCGGAGTCCCCCCCCCACCAGACAGACATCCCCCCGGGGACGTGACCTGAGAGCCCTTCCTGGTCAGGCTGCTGACGAGCCGCGCGACCTTGAGACTGTCCCCTGTAGATGCTTAGATTTCTGATTTTTAAAAATTCTCACCCAAGGATGTATATGTTTACTGATTTGAGAGAGAAAAGAAGGGGGTGTGGGGAGAGAGACAGAGAGAGAGAGAGAGATCAGTTGCCTCCACACGTGCCCGGACGGGACTGAACCCGCGACCTTTTGGGGCATGAACAGTGCTCCAACCTACTGAGCCCCGTGTCCAGGGCCCGGTGTCTGATTTTGCGGACGGCCATCAGCACACGCAGCCCTGCGATTCTGAAACGTGTGCTGGGTTGAGGGCGGGGCCGGGGACGGTGCGTCTGCTGATCACTCGCTATCCAGTGTTCAGTGCCATGTACCCAATGGCCGAGGCCAGGTGCGGGCACAGGGCTGAGAGGGCAACAGAGGCCACTGGCGTGTGTGCAGCCCGGTGACATCTAGGGTGCAGGTGCTGGCCTCCCAGGAGTTGGAGGAGGGCTCCCCTCCACAAGACACCCGGGGCCTCCAGGGACAGCCTGCATCGGAGCCCCCACGGGCTCCTACGTGCAGGGCATGTGGCCTTGGCCTGAGACTGTGGGTCTGTTTTCTCCCCTGGATGAGGGCTGTGAATTGTGACTGCTGCTCTCCTGGGTGTGGCGTGGGCTGATGTGCACCGTCCCCGCCCCTGCCCCGCCCCCACCCCTGCCCGGTCAGCAGTGAATGCCCATCGCAGGCCAGGCTCCTGTTCTGGGAGCTGTCGGGGTGGACCTGAGGTTCTCCTCGCACCCTGTTTACGAAAGCCACGTCACATTCAGAGGCACAGGGACTCACACTCAAACCAGAGCAGTCGCGATACCTGGAAACTCGGGTTCTCACAGTCCCTGCAGCAGAGGCTTAGTCCCAGGTCGTGTTCCCTTCCCCCTCCCACACTTGGGGGTCACCTCCATCTCCAGCTGCTAACCACAAGGGTGCGCAGACGGGGTGGCAGCCGGCTTCGGGGTTGGGGACACTGTGGGTGGCCAGGCGCCAGCCAGCCCCTGGGACACCCTGCCCGCCAGGGAAGACGGAAGGACAGAGAGGGTCCCGGGGCTTGTGTGCAGGGTGGTTGCTAATGCCTCTCTTTGGGGTGAGTTTATGCCGGCTGCTTGTTGGTTCTCCAAACAAAGGCGCCAGGCTTTAGGTAAGAGAATGTTGTCTTCCCCCGGCCAAGGGGCTTTATTCTCCTGTCCCCACACACAATGCCTCCTTGTCTCACAGAGCTGGGTGTCAAAGCCCCGTGGCTTTATCCGTGAATGTCGGTGGAGCAGTCGCTTCCGCGTGGACGCAGCGGACTGAGCATGGCAAAGCCGTGTGGGTGGCCCGACCTCAGAGAGCTCCTTGTGAGGTGTTGTATTCCTTCTATTTGCAAGTGACTGTCCTGCCACCCTGCAAGCAGGTCCTCTCCACGGGTGGTTGGCCCCCGGGAGCTCTCAGACACGTCCTGCAGCGCCTCTCACTGCTCCTCACGGATTTCTTTTGACTCCAATGTGAGTGTTAGTTCTGCACCGCACGGCTTTGAAAAACAGAGCACTTTGGTTTTCATGCACGGTGGGGCTGCATTTTTATCACACTCCGAGAAAGTGTGCCAGGCACGGTGCCCCGCGTGGCTGTGTTTTCTCTGTGGTTGTGATGGGACCACCTAACCCCGGGTGGGGATGGTGGGGATGGTGGGGATGGTGACGATGGTGATGGTGATGATGATGATGATGATGATGATGGTGATGGAGATGATGACGATGATGATGGTGATGATGGTGGTGATGGTGGTGATGGTGATGGTGGTGATGGAGATGATGACGATGATGATGGTGATGATGATGGTGACGATGATGGTGATGATGATGATAGCTACCATTTATCAGGTGCATATTATATTCCAAGCACTGTTCCTGGCATTCTGTGTGAATTTCCACGTTTATTAAAGTCTGTTTCTTTTTCCCATAAACAGTAACGATATTGATCGTGAATCAGCAGTTTCACATTTAGAAAAAGTGGGGGTGTTGGGGAACTAGCACCCTCCGAATGTGCGGTCGGGTGGAGCTGTGCTCAGCTCTCGAGGGTTTCCCTCGAAACCTGAGTGATCCTGGGCACATTTTCGATTCCTGTGCTCTCCCCCTGCCTGTAAGCGGGCGAGGACAATGTGCAAGTTTGGGGACTGAGAGAGGCGCGCGGCGGGGCCCTTCTGCACCTCAGCTGAAAGCTGTGTGTTCTCGGCGTCGGTGGCGTCCACTGCTGCTCCTCGGTGCCCCGGGGCGTGCAACCACCTACGGGCCCCTGGTGGGCTTGTGCCCGTGTGGGCGAGAGGCAGGCAGGCAGGCACTGGGAGAGCCCGCATCCCCCACCGGCTCACTCTGGGCCACTCTCTCCTCAGGGAATTGGATGACGGGGTTGGCCCTGCAACATGTCATTTCTCTCTTTCTTACTTTAATTTTTATATATTTTTTAAAATTTTAACTTTGTAACCAAGCATCTATAATTCTTGGAAGTATAACCAGCTGTGGGCTGTACGTGCCCACCCCCGCCTCCTAAAGCCAAGGGCGTGGACGCTCCCAGCACTCAGTGACGGCCACGCCAGCCCCCAGCACACACGGGGCCAATGTGTATGAACTGAACCGGAAGTCACACCGAAGTCTAGTTACGGGGACTTGCAAACAGGCAACCGTGTCACTTACTGTGCAAGGCCAGGGCACCTTAGAGGGTGAAGGGGGCTGTTCTGCGTCCTCTCCGCACGAGGCACTGGCTTCTCCCTGCGGTCAGGGCATCCCCTCGGCAGTCAGGTGGGTGCCGCCTGAGTCTGGCCGAGGAAATCCCGGAACCTCGGGAGGGCCGCTGACTCGCCCCGACAGAGACTGTCCCTGACCTTCAGCCCCGAGTCAGGGTCACTGCACCAGCAGCCCAGGCATGTCTCCCTTCCCACCCCATCTCTCTGCCTCATCTAAGCCTGTGCTTTCCGTTCGGCCTTCCACGCAGAGAGGAGGGAGCGTGTTTGACCACCGCCTTTCCTGGAACCTGTCCCTCACGACTCTGCTGCAAAGGGTCGTGTGTTCTGCAGAAATCCCAAGCAGGGCTGGGGTTTAGCCGAAGTCTCTACATCACATAAATCAAAGATAGGACCAGTCACACAATAATATACCAAAGCTCTAAGCCTCTCAAACAATTTCCTAAGAATATGGTTCTGTTACGAGGTGGGAATAAATAAGTTATATTTTTATTATAAAAGGAAACAGCACCCTGGCTGCTGTGGCTCAGTGAATTGAGTGCCGGCCTTTGAACCAAAGGGTCACCGGTTCAATTCCCAGTCAGGGCACATGCTTGGGTTGCAGGCCAGGTCCCCAGTAGGGGGCGCACGAGAGACAACCACACATTGATGTTTCTCTCCCTCTCTTTCTCCCTCCCTTCCCTGCTGTCTAAAAGTAAAATAAATAAAATCTTTAAAAAAAAGAATTTTCTTTTTAAAAAAGAGAACAGAGAACAGCAATTTACCACGTACATGACACTCAAAAGTGCAATTCCAGTTCACCAGAAACGTTGCTGTTTACAGTGCTGGCTATGAAAGGCACTCAACGTCTAATCAACAGTGACTTCGAGAACACGGGGACGTTCCCTGCAAACAGCAAGCAGCGCGTGTCCCTGGCAGGCCTGGCTGCGTCACTGGGACATACACGGTTCAGGGCACAAGGATGACAATGGTGGCGACATCCTGCCAGACTCTGCCCTGTGTCCTTTGTAGTCACTCACTCGGCCGCCCCACGCTCCGCCAAGCACCCTGTCCTTGTCCCTGATGATTGGGTGAGAAAACGGGCTCAGGAAGGTGCCCTTGACTCATATGCAAGCAGAGTACGTGCTGAGTGTCGCCTCCTGTCTCCGAGCACCTTCAACCACCTGAATAATTCTAAGTCTCTCCGACCCCGAGGGGCTTGATGGGGCAGTGGGGTGGCGCTTGCCCCACGAGTCTGAGAGCCCAGCAGAGAGAGAGAGACCTCCTCGCCAGAGGGAACGCCAGGCCAGCCCAGTCCCAGCCCCTTCCCCCAGGTGTCCGGGGCGGGACTGCACCCATCACTCCTTTAGAGGTGATGGGGGTGATCAGAGAGGTCACCTGCTCACCCGCGGCGCACAGCTAAGCTCTGTCTTTCGGAAGAGTTTGAACCCAGTCCTGACTTGGCAGCCGCGACCCCAGATGACGCCCGTAGTCTGAAGTCACAACCCGCAGTGGAAAGCAGCCGAGGCCAGACCAGTCTGTGCAGGGCACAGGGGCCCGACTCTCGTCTCAGCTGAGACTGAAGCGAGGGAAGAAGTCGCGATTGGAAGAGTCGGGGCCAGGAAAGACTCGGCAGGTCGGGGTGATCTGGGGAAGACGGACAGGGGACCCCACGGAGGCCCACCCCCAGGCTTCAGCAGCCACGCACGTGTGTCTGTGTGTCTACCAAAAAGCCTGCTTAGTTCTCTCCCGTAAAATAAGAGACACAGTCCTCACTCTCACCAATGGCTTGATTGATTTAAGTAGTTTGAGGATGTCGGCTCTCTCCTGCGTGGTGGAACGCCGACTGTTCTCAATTAACGCCTGGATTTGATTGCTACCAACTCCAGCTGGGCTGCCCGGCCATGGAGCATCGTCCAGCGAGACATCTCCAGCACGAAACCTCACAAACCACTTCTGACACGTTCCGTCAGTCACGGCACCTTCTCCACACACTGCACACATCTTTTTTTGCGTTTCAGTTGCATTTTTTAAAAATAATAATAAAGCCTCTTCAATATTAAAATGGCTACACAAAAATTCACCAATTTTGATGTTTTTTTTAAATGCACCCTGATATGGTAGCTGTCACAACACTGTCTAACAAGATTACTTTGAATGGAGTTAAAGACAACTGAGTGCTACTAGGGCCATCTTGCGGGGGAAAAATATGAACGAACTTTTTGGCCGACCCATAAGCCACATTTCTTACCCCGTCCCGACGTCCACATCCACTCGTCCCTCCCGAAGGCTGTTCTCTCCAGACCAGGGCGGGCGGATACGGGGAGACCAGGCGCTGAGGCAGACTCCACTCCGGCTTTGGGCGCGTTCGCCAACCCCTCCGCCAGCGACTCACACCTGTGTCTCCCCTCCCTCCCTCCCCGCAGGAGTTTGTGCAGCTGGCGAAGAGGCTGATCAGTGACCCTGCGCTGGGAAGGGGCCTGGGGGCCAGCGGCCGGGCGTACGTGAGGACGCACCACGCCTGGCGGGCGGAGAGAGACACCTACCAGCACCTCATCCAGACGCTCGAGGGGAGCACTGGTCGCCGGGCCTGCTGACCAATGCCCCCTTCAACTCTTCCGAGGGCACCAGGGCCACGCCCCCACCATCCGGGCATCGTGAGGAGAGGGAGGGAGGGAGCAACAGAGCCCTGGTTCTGAATCGGCCGAGCAGACAGCCTGCACACGGCCAGCGCTGTCTCAGGTCCCATCCCATGAAGCTGCGGGTGTGGGACACCGAGGTCTGGAAGCCGGACTCTGTCCCTGGTGGAAGGACATCCTGGAGGCCGGACTCCGCCGCAGCTCACGTCACCAGTGTCTGTCCCCACACCAACACGCACACACCTCTAGCGCTCAGGGGGAAAGGCGTGTCTTTAAGAGAATAAAGTGTGTTGCTATCAGTTGTACAAAGGTAACTGCTCTTTGTCCCTGGGAGCAGACACAGACCCTCTAGCCCGGTCCCCGCGGACTCAGGGGCAGCTCGCGGGAGGGGCTGGAACACAGTCACTCCTTCAATATCCAGGCCGCGGCGGAAAGAAATGCCTCTCCATCAACACCCTGCCCGGTTCTGTTTCCCGCTCAGTTAACTTTATGTGCAGACATTCTGTGTGGCTTGCTTTGCTGACGGGCAGCGGCTACGAGTGATTTCTAAGACAATCTCCACGCGGAGCCCGAGGGACTTCTGGGGCCGAGGGATATCCAATACCGAGGCAGGGGGGGTGTCGGTGAAAAAGAATGGCTTCATCTTTATTTGTGGCTGCAATCTCGTGTAAAGAGATTGTTTTTACAATCCACTTCCTTCAGACCCATAACTAGTCCTTCAATGCCCAGGCCCAGAGAGGCATCCTTGCAAAAAATGTCCCTTGGTCTTGTCCCCTCTCCATGGCTGCATTTCTCAACCACACAGTCTGCGAGTCTCCAGGTGTGACTGCCTTGGGGGTCTTCACTTCCTTCTTCCCCCCCTGCCTTGGGCACTGAGCTAAGGCGAAGGTGGAAGGTCCCTGAGCTCTAACCTCACACTTACTTGGAATGAGTTACATACTTAATGAGAACCGTTGCTACGTAGTGCAGAGCTGAAATTCTGATCATTAGGCCCTGAGGACAATAAGACCTCCCTTTTTCTAGAACACTCTGTGGTTGCCTGGAGCCGACTGTGCTCAGGGTCGACCCTACAGGCTGTGGCACCCCTTTGTGCAGTGTTTTCCTGGGTTATTGGTGGTGGACGAATAAGCCACCATACGGGCCGATGAGCGCCTTTCGCAGTGGCCCCAGATGCGCGCACACGATTCCTCGGGGAGATCAGACAGCTCTGAGCTTACTGCATTGGGGAGCGGAGCCCGGCACCTCGGGAAGCTCGGGCTGTAGAAGACTGGGATCCTTGGCTCCGAGTTTCTGAGGAGCGTTGGAATTTCATGAGAGAACGACAGAGTTGTGACCACCAAAGCTGCTGAATCGCCAAGCAGGGGTTCCCGAGGGGAATCTGAAGTTTCCAAATGCAAGGTCTGGAGCCCAGGCCTTGGGACGGAGGCGTCCTGTGTGTGTTTGAGTGGCGGGGTGGGAACAGAACAGAGGAGGGGTCTGGCCCCTCACTGGGGATGCAGGTGGAGCAGGTGTGTCTGTCCCGCCCCAAGACGCCAGGGGACCTGGGCATAACCACCAACGCAGCCCCTTCTCGTGGAGCTTTGGGACCGTGGTGGGCCCAGGGCCTGGTCTGCGGTGATGCTGGAGTGGGAGAGGAAGATGCAGCCTGTGTGGTGTCCTGAATCCGTGTATCAGTATTTACCTCATTCGCGCTAAATCTGGTCGGTTCTGGGCAAGCTTGTCGGGGCAGGCAGGAGTGCGGAGTCGCGGTGCCGGCAGGAGCTCGCTCCCTCTGGAGGCTCTAGGAAGATCCTCCCCTCTGGCTCATCTGGCCCCTGGTGGCTCCAGGTGTCCCTTGGCTTGTGGTCGCGTCCCTCCAGTCCCCACACGCCTTCTGTGGGTCGCTGTGTTTCGTGAACTGAATTGTGCCCCCTCCCTAAAATCTCCATGCTGCTGCCCAGGGAGGTTCACCTTGGACTCCGCCTACGGAACCCTGAGAAGACGCCTCCAGTGCTCACACCCGAGCCTGCGGCTCCTGCTGCAGCCCCTGAGCAGACCAGGCCGGTCGTCTTTTCCGTCTCAGCAGGACCCTCCCTGTGGGATTTGGGCCTCGCTCGATGCCGGTGGGTCATGTCTTGGGTCCCTCCGCTGACCTCCATCTGCAAAGGCGCCTGTCGCAAAGCGGTCTCCTTCGGAGGTCCCAGGGGTCACGGCTCTGGGGAGCCCAGGCCCATCGCTGCACCACACGTGGGCTTTCAGCCTCAGACGCCCCGGGGCTCCGCGTCTGCGGATGGGTGTGTGCACAAGGACCGCGTGCACATGAACGCCCGGACCGCTTCGTGAATGTGTGCCGACCGCAGTCAACGACTGTGTTATAACTTGTGTTGGAATAAATAGCTTATGAATATTTATACTTTTATATGTATTTATTTATTTATACTTAAAATTAAAATGATCTATAAAAGAGACAAGTGTTGTATGAATTCACTCCTCTGTGGGACCTAAAACACAAAACAAACGAATAAATAACACAAAGCAGAAAGAGGCCCGTGGACGCAGCGGGCTGACAGCGGCCAGAAGGGAAGGGGAGGGGGGGCGGGGGTTGAAAAAAATGTTTAAAAATGAGATTAATTACTTTTAATTAATTATAATTAAAATAATCTATCATTTGAAATTGTATCTATGATGTTTATAATAACCAAATATAAAACACAAATTCATTTTTTTATTAATTTTATTAATTATACTTAAAATATATGTGTAGTTCAAAACATTTTTTCTCTGTAATTATGTCTAAAATGCAATACATAGCATGACCTTTGACCTAGCCATGTGACTCTCAGGAGGTCACCCCAAGGAGGGTGACTAACAAGGTCTGCGTAGAAGGCACATCCCTCACGGGGTCCCTGGTGAAGCCAAAGACCTCAAGCAGCACCGACATCCAGGAAGCACTGGTCAGTCACGGTGTCTCGGTTCCGGCGTGGCCATAGCACACGCAACCCTCAGGACCCGTGTCATAAGTGACAGGCCGTGACGAAGGGACACAGGCACCGTGGCATGTGGCGTGTGAGCTCCGTGTGTGCAGAAACCAGAAGTTATAATAGGGCATATGCGTGTGTTTGGATGCTGAAGTTATGGGTAATATTTATTTTCTGGGTTTTTTAAAAGGTTTTATTTATTTATTTTTAGAGCGAGGGAAAGGGAGGGAGAGAAACATCAGTGTGTGTTTGCCTGTCATGTGGCCCCTACTGGGGACCTTGCCCACAACCCAGGCCTGTGCCCTGACTGGGAATCGAACCGGTGACCCTTTGGTTCGCAGACCGGCGCTCAGTCCACTGAGCCACACCAGCCAGGGCTGTTTTCTTTTTAAACGTTCGTTTTCGTGTGCATTCTTCTGTGGCTTTCCGATTTTTCCAAAGTGGGCATGCAGTATGTTTTGTACGATAACAGTGATATTTTGGAGATAATTAAGCAGGAAAAATAATCACTAAGCCCTGACACCCCTGCCCCAGCAGTGACGTGACGGTCTTTCCAGCCCCCGGCGAGTGCTCCTGCATTTCTGGGCCAAACTAACGGAGGGCGGGTGCACAGTGAGGCCGGCCCCCTCTGTTTTCCTGAGCGTCTTACTGAACCAGCTCTTCAAAAAAAAAAAAGCCTTACAATCTCGATCAAAGGCTGAAACCTTGTTTCCAGTGTCTCATGGGCCTCTTGGGAGTCGTGAAGGAAAGGGCGGCAGAGTGGCAGCTGGACGTGGGGCGGCCACACACCCCCGGCAGTGAGTGCCGCAGGCCTGCGTACCCATGCACTCACCGGCGTGGCTCTGCCCCGCGGGGGGTGTGAGGCGAGACTGGGAGTCGCTGTGCGGGCGAGTCCGCCGGCGCTGAAAGGAGCCAGGTGACCGGTGTGTTTCTGGCCGCAGCAGGGGTCAGCCCGCTGAAATCCTGACACTTGGTCACGCGAGGGCTCAGCGCATTAACTGCCGACGTTTGGGACGCCGGCTTCAATTCCAAGGTGACCAGAGCAAGCTAACGACTTAAAGGCCAGCCTGGGAACGTCCCATCAGCCACAGGGGCACGAGGTCTGAGCCCTCGGGGCTAACCGTTCCCGGCACCATTTAATAACCCAGCGATCGAGTTTGAAAACCTGCCGGGAGGGGGCTTTATTTTTCCAGGGGAAAGACGGGGGTGGTGAGCCACTTTGGAAAAAAGAAAACAGCCTCTCTCTCTGTAAGCACTTTATGACTCAGAGGGACCAAGAACCAGTAATGAGTCCCTCCTTGGAAGGGGACTCGGAAGCGCCAGCCTCCTCTGGACTCCGCTCCTGCCTCTGGCGGAGTTTCTGCGGCCGAGCGGTGTCTCAAATCCGAGGCTGCGGCTCGGGGAGAATCCTTTGGGTTCATCTTTTTCACCTGTAATATTTCCCAGAAAAATATAAACACTTTGTCACTGGCTTGTCACGCATGACGGGCGCTTCCACGTGGAAACCAGCTATTTAATGCCTCAGAGGGAGCCGAGAGGTTTTCATTAAGGTGACCCGTGTGACTCCATCTCTCTCCGGGTGTGTTGGGTGAAACAGAAGCCAGGCGCTGCCGAGGCCACAGTGCCATCCACCCACTGCATGGGTGAGCAGTGGGCTCCCGGGATCCATCGTGACCCGTGATGATGTCTTTCAAGGTTCCTCCTGCCGTCCCTGGGCCCGCTCCCCCCCCACCCCAGCTGCAGTTCTTTCTGATCTCACCCAGTGAGCCTCAGGTGGGACTCACCCTTGGGTCCACTGCCTCTCCCCTCAACGCATCATTGTCCAGAACTTCTGATGGGTCAGCCACTATTGTGGATGTTGGGGAAAGTGGCCGTGAGCCAAGAAGAAAGGCAGGCTCCCTGCCCTCCTGGGGGGCTGTTTTCTAGTGGGCAAACTGCAAACCAGCACACAGACCAAAAACTCCTTGCTTCGTCCTGGGCACTGGGCCCCATCTGTCACCTCCTTAAGGACATTCTCGCTGCAGTTGTCCCCTTGGAATGCTGTTTGCCTTCTTTCTCAGACCAGCACTGCAGTGCTGCCTGACCCTCCAGGGGCGCCTCAGGCTTCCAGTCTCAGCTGCGGAAGGTGGGGTGGGACCCTCTCACAGCCGGGCAGCCGCCCATGGCTGGGCGTGGCTGACCCGGGTCCTTGCCGAGGAACTTAGATTCTTGAGCAAGACAGGCAGGGAGGCAAGGGCCGTGGGAGGTCACCTGTGGCGAGGCGGCTTTCATTGCCTTGCCAGCAGCAGCCCGACCTGCAAGGCTTTTCTGCAGTCACTGATTCTCTGAGCTCACGGGCCCACTCCTGTCGCCTGTGACCCAGAAACCCAACCAGAAGCTTCCGAGAGCAACAAGCCGTTGGCTTTTGCCTCAGGGAGAAAGCGCTGGGCTGAAGATGAGAAGACAAGCAACGTGCCCAGTGACTTCCCGACGGCCCCCACCTGTTCCAGGTGCCCTCGTTTGTGCGGAATGTGAGCAGAAGTGCATGTGTAACATTGCAGATGTGCACGTGCCATGTACATGTGTGAATACATGGTTGTCCCTGTGTCTGCGGGGGACAGGTCCAGGACCCTCAGACACTAGCACCCATGGGTGCTCAGGCCCTTCGTGTATGCGGGCGCAGCGTTTGCTCAGGCCCGCACTGGCCCAGCGGCTCCACAGGGCGCGCCCACACGGCCTGCCCTCGGGACACAGCACAGCTCGGAGCCGGCCAGCTCCAGTTCCGCTTTTCTGAACTTAGCCTTTTCAATCCGTGTGCTTGGGTGAACCTGTGGCCGCCAAACCTGCAGACACAGAGCGCCGGCTGTATGTGTGTGTCTGTGCATGCATACACATGTGGCACATGCACACACACACGCAGCGCGGAGACTTGGGCCCGAGGCCCTCTCCGCCCTGCCTCCGGGAGGTGCCGCAGGATGGGTGTTCAGAGAGGTGGGGTGTGAGGGCCCACGCAGACTGTCACCGTCCCCAGAGTCCATTCCTGT
Source organism: Macrotus californicus (assembly GCA_007922815.1). Lineage (NCBI taxonomy): Eukaryota > Metazoa > Chordata > Mammalia > Chiroptera > Phyllostomidae > Macrotus > Macrotus californicus. Next base: position 60,425 of record VMDR010002050.1, on the reverse strand, counting down.
CTCCCCGGCGCCACCGCCAGTGCCCCTCGCAGCCTCAGGGAAGGCTGGGCCGCTGCCCAGGCCCAGGACTCAGGCCACCCCTCTGGTGCTCCTGGGCTGCAGTGCACCAGAGGGGTGGCCTGAGTCCTGGGCTGCGGTGCAGGCTCTGGTGGACCCCAGTCCCTGACGACCCGGCTCCGGCGACACAGTTACCCAGGCACGGTGGGTGGGGGCAGCGAGCGGTTGGCCGATCACTCTCCTCGCCTCGGTCTCTGTACCGACTCACGGGCCTCGGGCTGTGTGTCTGCCCAGTTACACATCGGCACAGAAAACTTTGATTGCTCATATTGATCACGCCTGTTGTTTGAGGGGCATCAAGACGAACTGGGAATCACTTTCAAAGCCTGCACACATTTTAAAGTGTCTCCAGTTCGGGCCAGAGACAGAACGGTCCGTGGCGCTGGCCCTGCCCCCTGAGGGGTGGGCAGGGCAGGGGCAGTGAGAGCCGGGTGCACCGCAGCCTTCCAGACGGTGGCTCAGGCCATGTGTCCCCACTCGCAGAGGCCTTTCGAGGGGCTCCAGGTCAGGAGACACCCTACCTGTATCACAGGCAATGAGATGGAGACTTGGGGACGTGGGTTGGATCCTGGCTCTGAGTGCGCCGGCCACGCTGGGGGTCTGCCTCGCTCAACCGCGGCGGGAGCAAAGCTCGGCCCTGCCGCCTTTTGGTCTCCTGACCTCCGCTGTCGGCGTGTCCGGGAGGCTGGGTGCGAGCAGAGACGAGCCGCCGAGCAGCAGCTGCTCGTCAGAACGACGACAGTCCCACTGTGTCGGCCCGCACGCACTGGCGAAGATGAGGCTGCACCAACGGCGTGTGGCTCGGAGGAAGTCCGTCTGCAGGGCTGGCAGACTAGCCAGCTCAGGCCTCTGGGGAAAGTGGGCTGGTGGGCGATGCTGTCACCCACTGAGAGTGGCACCGACAGACATGCATGGAGGTGACGACATCTTCCTCAAGGACCGCAGTCCGGCCTCGCGAGACCTCTCCACTGTCAAGACCGTGCCATGGTTCAGCTCCCGGGGGCCAAGTCCATGTGGGCAGCCTGGCTGGGCATGAATTGGGACCCCTTCCCCGCCCCCGTTGCCCGCAAACGTCTGCTCTCCATGTCCCGCTCAGCAGCCCGGGCAGTGCCTGGTGGACGTGCTGAGACCAGGCAGAGCTTCTGAACCCTTACACCCAGCATGGCCTCGATGCTCATTAGCATCCCAGGTGACTGGACTTGATAGAACATCAGGGAGAGACAGCCGTGAGGAACCCAAGGTCTGGTGTCCCACACGGAGCAAGTGACACACAGAAGTCCCAGCCTGAGAGTGAGGACCCCGCAGGTGATCTGTGAAGGGGCCCTGCTGCCCCTGCTTCAGCATGGTCCCCATTTTCCAGGGTCCTGTATACGGGGTCTGTCCAGAAGGTATCCAGCCACGTAATATGGAAAATAGACATTTATTGAAGGAGGTTCAAGAAACAATGTACATGGGACAATGACCTCTCAGTCCCCTTCCAAGTAGACACCTTGGGACCTCACACAGTTCTCCCAATCGCCATCAGCTGCCCTGTCGTATTTTCCTGAATCTCATTGATGGTCTGAGAGCTCCTTCTTTGCAGGGGTGACTTTAGTTTTGGGAAAAGTCAGAAGTCACAGGGTGCCAAATCTGGGCTGTAGAGGCTGAGCCGCCTGGGTGATTTGATGTTTCACCAAAAATCCCTGCAGGAGACGCAACGCATGAGCAGGCGTGTTGTCCGTGATGAAGCGGCCCATCCCCAGCTGCCCACAGCTGCGGCCTCCTGAACCATCCGAATAGTTTCTGTGGAGGAAAGTTCAAGCTTAACACAAAGTTCGATGCAGATCCGCTGCTCTGCTCGCTCAGTCATTGTGAGTGTGATGGCCACACAGTGCACACGCTCACTCAGCGGTGTCCACCGCCCCCACTGACTAGTCCAGTGACGTCGTTGTCGTTCACGCACGTGCACTCCAGTCCACTCTGCTTGGATGCCAGGTGACACTGATGTCACACAAACTGTTCCCATTATATAACCCATGGCTGGACTTTTCTGGACAGACCTCGTTTGTGGTCCAGAGTCATCCCCCATGTCTAGAAAGCAAAAACGCTGGGACGGGGTGGGGGCAGGGACTCAGGGAAAAGGCATGGAGGGGTGGGACCCACTGCTTTGCAGGACCGACGTCCGCGTTTGTGGTGGAAGTCTCTCCGTTCCTCTCTCTCGAGTCCCTGTGGTTTAGGTGGGACTCCCCTGCTCCCCCGTCCCAGCTCCAGGGCAGACAGAGACTCCGGGATCAACGTCTGGGTCTCCCCATCTTGCAGGTGACTTGAGGTGGCCAGCAGGGCCCAGTGAGGGACTGGTTCCCTGATGGTGTCGGGACGCTTGAGGACGGTTTCTGCCCTCCCCTGAGATTTTAAGCTGGGAGACCCATGAAGCCGAAGCTCCCGGAGGCGCTGCAGGGAAGAGGCCGCCCAAGCATGGGGTCAGCGAGGTGAATGCGGAGCTGGGGGTCACAGAGAAGAGGGGACCCTGGGGCCAACCATTCTGGACACCAGCTGTCACTGCTTGTTCAGAACCAGGGAGTCACCAACTGTCTTCCCCCGGTTTTCCCCGAAGCCCAGCTGAATTTTTCAAAAAAGAATTTGCATTGTCATCTCTGAAGCAAACATCAAGGGGACAACTGTCTCCCTGGAGTGGGTAGAATTGTGACCCCCAAAAGGTGTGTAGGAGCCTGGACCCTAGGACCTGGGAACATGACCCCTGAGGCAAGAGGGTCATTGCAGAAGGACTGCAGTTAAGATGGGGTCGCAGTTGGGCAGGGCGGGGTCTCCTCCTGGCTGGTGGCCTGAGTGAAGAGGGACAGTGTGGACACAGAGACATCCAGGGAAGGTCGTGCAACACCAATGCACAGGTGGGAGGGGTGTGTCTCCGAGCCGGGGACAGCCAGGGACAGCCAGGGACGCTAGCAACACCAGAGCTGAAGATGGGTGCAGAACGGATTCCCACTCACATCCCAGGAGGCTGCACTCTGCTGTCGGCCCCTGCACTCGGGGCCTCTGGGCTCCGGGCACAGCAGCCGCAGCTCTTTGAGCCCCTTGATCTGTGGCCACTCGGGGTGGCAGGGCTCAGAGACGCACACCTCCCAGAATGCCCGCAGCCTTTGTGCCTCTGTCCCGTCTGCGACTGGGAGCCACACAGGTTAGCATTTCCCCCATGCCCCCGCCCCCCACCCGGGCCTGCTGCAGGGCCCCCGCCAGATGGAGCACTGGAGGGGCTCTTAGGACTGTCCCCAGCCCAAGTCGGGCTGGAGCCTGCAGCTCTGGCCACTGCACCCTCCACCCGCCCACCCGCCGCCCCTCAGCCCCCCGGAGCTGTGTGATCCTCAGTGCCCACTGAACCGGGGACACTGCCACTGGGGTGGGGGGCATCCCTGCACTCCTGCTAGAGCCTGGATGGTGGCTGCTGCGGCCACGCCTGGGAAGTGAGGCCAAGCGGGGCACTCGGCCCAGCTACGAGCTTCCCCAGAAGGAACTGGAGAAGCAGTTCATGGGTACGGCCGTGGTGTACAGGGCAGCCTCGGTGGCTACATGGGGTGAAAGGGGAGAGGCAGTTTCACGGGGGCCAGGTCACAGGCAGTCCCACGCCCAGCTGGTCCTGTCACAGCCAGCTGCCCTCAGCCTACTTATAAGTTGACCTGTTCAAGACCTCCTAGCCAGTAGCCGCTGTCACAGGTGCTGCTGTGTCCCCCATGTTCCTGTGTGGGGTCCTGACCCTCCTCACCAGATGCCACCTCATTTGGAAGTGGGGCCCTGGCAGCTTTGACCCGTTAAGATGAGGCTGGGACCCTGATCCAACAGGCCTGGCGTCCATGCAGGAGGGGGCTCGGACACAGGCTCACACACACACCGCACGGGAAATGCCGTGAAGGCGGCAGTCGGGGTGAAAGTCTACGAGCCCAGGTCCCCAACTGTCACTGGGGAGAGGTTGGGGACACAGCTATGCCTGGACTTCCAGCCTCCAGGGAGAGAAGTCCACCTGGGAAAGGAACGCGGGGGTCAGCAGCTGTCGGGGCTCAGGGTCCTGAGAGGCCAGAGAAGCCATGGTCTCTGCCGGCAGTGGGGTGGGGGGGGCGCGGACGAGCCTGCTTCCCCGTGGCTGGGGTCTGGGCTTAGGTACCAGGTGGGCGGCTCATGGGCTGGAAGGAGGAGACCGGCCAGGCGTGTGAGAAACAAGCAGCATCAGTGACTTTATTCGGTCAGACCTGTCAGCAGGGCAGCTCGAGACTCGTGTCCTTCCCTGCAGGTCTGGGCGCACCGGTCACGTGACAGGCCTTGGCCCCTCACGCTGCGTCCTCTGGACGAGGGTGTCCTGCGTTTTCCCGAGACACGCAGGGCTGCTCTCTTCCAGACAGCACGCACCCGTCCCTGCGGCCATGGGCACACTCGGCTCCCTCCGCCTGTCTTCCCGACTTAGGGGAGACGCGGCCGGGCAGGATCACTTCCCGAGTCCCAGGAAAGCAGACCTTGCACTCTGGGTCAGGTAGACAGTCTGGGCGAGGAGGGGCGGTGGCTGCGCTGGTGACGTGTGTCCTGCTGGGGGTGACGGCAGCAAGCCCACCGTGTCCGGTTAGACCACTAGGTAGGAGCCCCTGTGGCCGGGGCGCTGAAGTTTTCGAGGAAGACAGACTTCCGGTTTTTTAGGTGAAATGGGCAATGTGCTGACGCCGACTCGGCCTTTGCTCTGGAACCTGCTGTTCTGGAACCTTCTTTAGGAAAACTCCAGCAATTCTGTCGTCTCCCCACCCCCGCCTGAGGCAGGCAGCGGGGCCTGGCGTGCTCACGGCTGGGTGTCCGGGCTCTGCAGCACCTTCCACATGCAGCAGTTGCTCAGTGGCCGCCCCTCGAACAGACTTGGCACTGTTCACGCCACCTCCTCCTGTGGAATCGCCCCAGGGCTGCACTGGTGACAGGAAGCCCAAGAGAAGCCTTTCCAACCTGGCCCAGAGTCACTGTGGCCACGCCACGCCACCGGAGTTGACACCTGAGAGTGCGGGGGACCCAAAGGGAGGACAGAGCAAGTTCCCTCAGGCAGGTCACAGGGAGGCTGGGGACACGCCTGCCACGCGTCTCAGCAGCTTTCAGCAGAGCACCGCACAGGGCCTGTCTGCAAACCTTTGCAGGTCCTGGAGGAGGGAGGCTCACAGCCCAGCGCTGTCCTCACTGCCTCGTGTGGAGCGCAGCACACACAGAGTCGTGGGACCGTGCTCAGAGCCTCAAATCTGGGTTTCTGTTCACCACGGCCATGGCGTGGGGACAGCTGCCTCTAATTGGTGGAGGGACGGGCTCAGAGAGACGCCATGGGAGGGACCCGGGAGAGTGAGAGGGAAGTGCAGGAGGGCCTCTGACCCCCCAACCCCACTCCCCTGCAGGCGAGGGCTCCACCCGTCTCTGCCTGGGCATGAGTGGCCGAGAGTCCACTCAGCTCTCCCTGGGCCTCTGTGTTTGCAGGCTTCACCTCTGGGGGGCATCGGAGGAGTCCCAGGGCCCTTCTGACTGGGCCGCAGGCCGCACCAGAACCATATGCTTGCAGATCACATGCGTAAGCCGGAGTCAGAGTCCCTCCCGTTCTCAGAGGTCACACCCCTTACACTCTGCCCACGTGTCAGTGGGGACAGGCTTCCTGCCGGCCGCCCCTTAGCCACCCACAGTCTCAACTCTCCTCGTCCTGTGCAGGCCCTGCAGATGGCACGGAGCTGCCGTCCTCTCTAGACAAGTGGGGACGAGGGTCAGTCAGTGCTGGCCTCCTTGTGGCCACTGTTTACCCAGCAGGGCTTCTCGGTGGCCATCACTGGGAGTGACACAGAGAGCCCGTGGACAGACGCAGTGAAGGCTGGAAACCGCCCCCACTGCCCACAAGGGACCACAAGGGCCTCTGGGGAGGCGGTGCTAGGCGAGTGTGGACGGAACAGGGCGAGCCTGCTAGGGAAATGCTCGGCTCTTTGACCCTGACCGAGGTTCCAGGCCTGCCTGTGGGTCCCACAGAGGGGTGCCTCGAGCTGCTCAGAGGGACCTGTCCACCGCCTTGCGTGCCTGTCCACCCCAGTGGGCGGCAGCCGGGTCTGCTGACACCAGGCTTCTGGCTCCGGCCCAGGCTCTGGGAGATGGAGACTCACACGCACGAGGCCCAGAGCGCCGGCGGCCCCACGCGGCCCCTCATTGCACTCGCAGCAAGACCTGCCGCCTCAGGTCCAGCGGCGCACTTCCCCATGGATCCACTTCCACCTGCCTGAAGTCAGCCTGCACCCCTCACCCGCAACCCTGGCAGGCAGGGCCACGGGACTTCAGAGCACCCGTGGCTCTGACGGATGGGACGGGCCTGTGCTTTCCTGGACTCCCCCAGCAGCTCCGAGACCCAGCGCCCATTTCCCCCCAAGGGGCAAGAGTCCTGCCACTCGGGATGGACACCTCAGCGCTGCCACTGGATGGTGGCATGTCCACAGGGACCCGGGCTCCTGGCTGAGCCGGGCCATCTTCTGGGGCTGTCGGCTGCACCCTGTCCTGTCGTCGGTCCTCCCCGGGGGCACCGTGCCGCCCGTGGATGGAAGGCAGAAAGGCGCACGAGAGCCAGTCTTCACCCGCCGGCTTACACGCCGTCCCGGAGCCTGGCTGAGGGGCTGTCCCCAGGGGGCAGCTCCGGGCAGACCCAGTCCGTGCTGTCTTCACTGTCTGTCCCTGTAGCGTGCACAGCGGGGCCCCTGTCCTCGGAGGGGGTAACAGTGAAGGTGGTGAATGTCACCCTTTTCCTCCTGGAGGTGGGGGACGTGGGGGGCTCGCTCTGTGGACGGCCCCCATCTGCGCTCGCGGGCCCCGCAGGTCCGAGCAGCTGCCCGCTGAGGCTGTTCTGGGAGCTGGTGCTGAGCAGGAACTTACTCTCTTCGAAGTCCAGGCCCCTGTCCACGGCGGCGACGTGCTCGTCTGCGGAGGACGGGAAGTCAGCGTGATTCCCCGGCAGGTCTGCCCGGCGGCTCAGGCCCAGCCAGTCGTGGGAGTGACTCAGCCCCTCCTGCTCCGGGAAAGGCTCCCGCTTCCGCCTGTACTTCCAGGCGAAGGCCACGCAGTTGGAGAGGAAGACCAGGATGGCCAGGCAGAAGACGCCCAGCAGCGCGTACATGCCGATCTCCAGGTCGCTCAGCCCCCTGGAGGCCTGCGGGAGGCCACTCTCATCCCTGTCCCCATTGCTTCTGGGGAGGCCTGCCTGGGTGGGGACGCGGGTATAGCTGGGGGGCACGGGCTGCCGGCTGCCGACGCCATCGGAGAGGCCCTCCTGCCCGGGCTTCCTCGGGAAGCTGGCCCTGTCTGCCGCGGTCCATCCTCCACCCGTGGTGCCCATGGAAGGGCTGCTGAGTGACGGGCCCTCGTGGCCGCCCCACTCTGGTGAGGGCCGGCGGGGCCTCCCGTCACTGCCATCGCGTCCTGGGTGCACTTCCGCCCCCTTGTGCCCGCTGTCACTGGTGTTGGGGCTGGCATCGCTCTGGCCGAATCTCACCCTGATGGGGGCAGTCCCCACCGCGAGCACGCTCCTCCGCTGGGACTTCCGGCAGGACTCACTGATAAGCATGTCCACCTTCACCAGTGCGCCCTGCCCTTCGGACTCAGCGGCAATGACAGGCCACCTGGAGCTGGGGTCTTGGCGGACGGAGACCACCTTCTCGTCCAAGGAGGTGGCCATCAAGGAGAAGTCTTTCCCGTCGTAAATGTCCAAGGGGGTGACAGAGCCATCACTGAACTGCACCCAGCAACTGAGGGCCGCTTCCTGTGGAGTGAAGCAGGCCCGTCAGACGGGCCCCGAGCTGGCGAGCGCCTGGTCTCAGGGATCGGGAGCGGAGAGAACGGGGGCTTTTCGGCCGTGCAGACACGAGAGTGAGCAGCACAAAGGGTGTGAAGGAAACTAACTCTTACAAAGGCGTGGAACCAAAAGAGAGCAGCCCGGAGACAACAGTGTGTGCACGGGATGGGGACAGCCCCCCGGAACGCGGGCTGCTCGGGGGCTGAGAGCAGGCAACCCGGGGCTCAGTCTGCACACCGGCAAACTCCACATCCGAGGATGCAACAGTCAGCGGGAGCCCTGCCCACATCACGCGCACGTGAGACAGTCAGCATCACGGTTAAGCTGCTGTGGCGCCAGGTCTCTGCCCATCCCCCCGCCCAGAGCAGGGCCCCAGGTCTAGAGCGGATGCCCCAAGGCACAGGCTTTCGGGTCCTGGCTCTGCGCACACTCTGGGCTTGGGAACAATGACTGAAACTAGGCAGAGAGGGACCCTGCACACTCCCTGCAGACTGTCCCCACTGCCCCCCACCCCCACCTGGGGGACACAAGGAGACCCGCCCCCTGAACCACATGACCTAGCCTGAACGCTCCCCCCACCCCCCGCCCCCCTGCACTGGTCCAAGCCCTGTACCTGCTTGGGCCTCTGTAGGAGCTCCTGGGCCACGGCGGTGGCGAAGATGGCTCTGTTGCTCCCAGGGCTGAGCTGCAAGGACAGTGTCAGCCCCGTCACCAGCTGCACCCCAAGGTCGGTGATGGTCACCTTCTCGTCCAGCACGGTGATGGTCTTTTCAGCCAGGATGGCGTCCGACAGTGGAGACAGGACCTGAAACAGGACCGACGTGGCAAAGGAGAGCCGTCTGGGCCCCAGAAGTCACTCCCATAGTGTAAAGGAGGCCCAAGGTGGGGGACAGAGCCGGGTCTCTCTGGGGTCTTCTCTGACAGCAGTGTCTCGCCTGCGGAAACTCACCATTTGTTAAATCACAGCCAGATGGGGTCTGGGCAGGACTGGGCCACGGGACGGGAGCCGCCCTCGGTGTGGGGAGCAGGAGGAGCACGCTTGCTCACTTCGGCCCTGACCCACAACCCACCCTGGGCAGGGCTGCACTCTGCCAGCATCCGGAGAGGCTCTGTTCGGAACTACTCACTTCACTTGAATGCTCTGTTCAGAACGTCACGGCATCCGAGAGCTACACCCTCACGCGCTGGGCAGACACTGAGGCCTCTCTGCCTGCCAGCCTGGCACCAGGGGGAGAGGCTGCAGGTCCACGTGCCCTGGGAGTCCTCGCTCCACACTGTGGACATACTGAGCTGCGTGTGATGCTCAACCTGCACCCTCACAAGGGTCCCCAGGCGAGACCCAACCCTCTTTCTGCCGTGGACAGTGCGTCCACCTGGGGACGGAGGTCACGGGCTGGTGGGGCCCTGAAGAAGAGGCCCTGCGTCCCTGCCCCCAGCCTTCCGATTAGCTGGGCTCCGCCTCCCTTCCACCCACTTCCTGGCATTTCCCTTTGCATGGTGCTGGTGACGTTTCTGAGGGTATCTGCCAGGGTGGCCTCTTTGGCAGCTGGTCATCAAAGCTCTGGGGTTCTCTGCAGGTGCCAGCCCGGGCTCCCAGTCTAGCATCACACACCAATGCCAGAGCACACGACACCTGTCCTCGGAAGACAGCGGACACACATGTGCAAACCCAGCAGGGTTGGGAGGGAATCAAAGGGAAGAATCGAGGGCTCGGGAACTCACGACCCACCAGGACGTGCTCTATGCTCTACGTGTGGGACACTGGCCCCGCCCCCGCTGTGACACCATCCATCTCTGGGCACTGAACTGCAGCTCAGAGTGACTGGCTGAGGCCAGGCCCACACCTCAGTTCAGCTCCAGTCCAGCTGTCGGCCTCACTCCGGCCTCAGCACTGGCGGCAGGCCCTCTGTGTGTGTCACTCAGCTGGGGAGGCTGCCAGCCCGTCCAGGGCACGTGTGTTCACTGGGACAAGAGTGACCCTTTAGGTGAGACTCATGGCTGCCCTTCAGAATGAGGAGCAGCCTGTCCCTGCCTCTGGGGGGCGCCTCACCTGGATGGTGGTCATCCCGAGCTCCCGGCCAACCAGCACTTGTCCCTCGTGCAGCTGGGCGACCCGTGGTTCCTCCACCTGCATGGAGTCCTTCACCAGCTCTGTGACGTCCACCTGCCAGTCGGAGCCCAGCAGGTGGGCCAGGTGGCCCCCGGGCTCAGCCGGCTCGGCCACAAACTGCGTCAGGACGCGCACCATGGCGTGCTGGTACTGGAGGGCGCAGCCCCGCCCCCGCTGGTCCTCCTCCTCTTCCTCCTCACTGTCTGGAGTGGGCCTACAGAGGGTCAGTGCAGGCTAGCAGAGGCGGCTCCTTGGGCCAAGGGTGTGGGGCGGGGCTTGTGATGGGCAGGGCTGTGTGGGCGGGGCTGTGAATTCAGAGCTGGTGGACAGGGCAGGCGAGGCGCCTTCCCACAACTGGCCCTCCCTTCTCCTGGAACGGCCACCGTGGCAGGCGAGGCCAACGGCTCCCGCCAGGCCTCCGGGCTCCTGCCAGAGGGTTGTGTGCCCTGTCTGTCCCCTTGGCCACAGTGGTTAGACCAGGGATGAGCAAACAGTGAAGACAAGGCGTCACTCCAGGACTCTGTGGGAATTATCAGGAAGGAGAAGACGTCCTTTCTGTGGAGTTGCCAAGAAGACGGGAGGGAAGTCTGGAGCCTCAGGAGAGGAGCTGCCAGAACCATGTGCTGGGGCACGCCGGGGTTTGGCTGCAGCCCCGCTGGAGGTTGCCCACCTGTCCATCCCCACGGTTAGCCGTGCACATGACTTGGGTTTCTGATCAGACCCTTCTGGAAACACCCACCTGTCGCTGGGAACGACGGGTACCCTCCAGCCCTTGATCTGATTAAGCTCAGCGTCCGAGACCTCGATGTGCAGCGGGAGCCGGGGCGCCCACACCGTCATCTCCAGGGCCCCGCTGAGGTGCTGGTAGCTGAAGGTCACCACCACGTCCACCTTGCCCTTCATCTCTTTCCCGTTGACAAAGACGTAGTCGCAGCGGTCGGACACCTGTGCAGAGAGATGGGCAGGGTTCTTCTCGTGCCTGCAGCTCAAGGATCAGGGAGGAAAAGTGCAGGGGAGGCGAGGGCAGTGGCCTGGCGGTCAGGGTCACTCTTGTAAGGATGGAGTCCTGGTATGGCCAGCAGAGAGGGCCACCCCTCCTCACGTAGCCCCTGCCAGGTGACCAGGCCGGGGTGGGCTGCCCTTCGCTGGGAGGACACCCTGGTCCCCGAGGGCGGGTGGGCACCCAGCGCACCCAGGCAGGAGACAGTGAGACACGTCCCACAGGAGCCAGTGGGCCCCAACACTGCCTTCTCCCCTGTCCCCCGGTCACCACGTTCACTCGAGATGAACCACAGCAAAGTGGGGTCTGGGGAGCTGGCGGACGCTGTCCGTCGTCCTGGTCAAACGTGGCCCCTGCTCTGCCACGCGGACGGCTGGGAGGAGCAGCCTGCCACTGCCCGTTACGGGGCCACAGCTAATACTGGACTCCATGCGCACAGCTGGGCATGTACGTGGGTTGACGCCATTTCTTTCCTCTGCTTAAACGCTCTATAAACCCTACTTACACACCAACAACACTCACGGAGAAACATATGCTCTTCTCTCGTTTCCCCTCCCCCGCTGCTCTGAGAGCTAGGCTAAGGATATCGAAGTCCTACCCACCCTCCCTTCCCTTTAAATTCGGCCTAAAGGAATATTTCCATCCATTTCTCAAACGAGGTGCCGCCTTCTCGGAATTAGTTTTTTTCCTGGACTGAGAGGCAAGTGACACTGGTGACGCGGAGACAAGAAGAGTGGTGGCCGGTGGGTGCCAAGCACATCGTTAGCCTCTGGCGCCTCGCTCCACTGCAGCCTCCCGAGGCTGCTGCTCCTTTCCCAGGTGACAGGCACGGTGTCTGGGTGCCATCAGGGGAGACAACTTTACCTACCGCAGGGGCGGCTGCTCACTTTTCTGCCGAAAGACAAGTTTTAAATGACGAGGTGGAGGCGGAAGGTCTGCAGCAGGGCCCGAGGCCGTGCGTGAACCCTCCTGTCCGCAGCCCACATGGGTCACCCGCAATGCCGAGCCATCCACGGGGAACCTGGCCCAGCCAGTGCCCTGCTGCCGATGCCATGTGGGGGCGAGAATGGCTGGCCGAGGGCAGTGCTCCCTGTCACCAAAGCACCGAGAGCCTGTCCTGAGTGGTCAGGTGTTGGGGAAGGCCTGCTGTGCGACATTTGCCCACTGTGCCCCTGGTGCCCGGAGTGGTGCCCAGGGGATGGAGAGCACAGGTTCCTGCGCTACCTGCCCCCAGACCTCCGACCACTGACCACCCCCACACCTCGCAAGGCGGCAGAGATCCAACTTTGTACTCAAGGGCACATGTGTCTTCCAGACAGCTCAGAGGGCATGTTATCAGGAGGTGGGCACCCAGACGCAGCCGCCCCCAAAGCCGCCGGCTCCCTCTCGTCACCAACCCCGCCTGCCGCACTATTGTCTGTCCTCGCACTCCACAGGGAAGACACCACCCAGCACGTCCTCTCATGGCTCCACCGTCCTTTCTGCCAAGAAGTGCTTCACGGACGAACAGTGGGTTTATCTACTGTCCCACAGCTGGGCCTGTGGGTCACCTGCAGCTCTCGGGGGGACATGCAGGAAGGCACTGTGCACATTCTTGGTGGTCACGTCTGATGACGTGGTCTCTTGGGGTGGAACCGCTTGGTCTTTAAAGAGGCAGGTATCCCCCACCCGCACTTGGAAGGGCTCTGCCCCTCCCCCTGGGACAGCCAGCTCAGCAGCCTGGCAGAGGCGGACTCCGTGAGGCTGTTACTGTGATTACATTTTGCCGTCTCGCAGGAGGAAGACAAGGAGAGAATGGAGCATGCACCTTTGCAGTGAAGCACACGCTGACACGTTTATGGATGGCGCCCATGCCGTTCTGTGCCTTCACTTGTGGCGATAGCGCAGACGACTCTGACACCGCGGATATGTTCCCTGCTGAAACGCAGCGTTCACCCGGAATACTTTTCAGGGGTCTGACACAGCGAGCCGAGCAGAGAGGTTTTCGTCTCTTACTAGCAGTAGAACGTTAAATTAACCAAGGGCTTTTCCGGTCACATCAGCGCCAGGCCGCTACAAACGAGGGCCAAGTTCCCCCTGAAAGGACGCGCCATGTGTACGGGCAGCTCTGTCACCGGGGCGAGGAGGACTCAGTGACTTGGGCACATGGTGCCAGGCGACTGGGGACGCCACCTAAGAGAAGAGGTCGCAGTCCGCGCGCACACGCGCGCTCCCCCTCCATGTGCCAGTACGCGAGTGTGCGCGGATCCATGCGCACCGTGCGCGGAGCGAGCTCCCCAGCGCAGCGCCTCCCGCTGAGTTTGGGGGCTGAAGGCGCCTGTTTTCGGAGAAAGCGAGCGCCCGCCTGCAAGGTCTCCTAAGAATCTGCTGATCACTAGTAGTGTCAGAGTGCAGCACACTCAAAATGTTTAGTGAAACGTGGGAAATCATGAAAAAACAATCACAAGCAAAACCTGTTACTCCGGGCTTAGATGATACCAGCTGTTCCTCTTTCAGTGGAGCCCCCGGACCCCAGGAACTCCCCCCCAATTAATTCCCGCCAAAGGCACGCAATCCCGACTCTCACAAACTTTCAATTAAAGAACCAAATTAAAAGCAAATATCGTCTTAATATTCCCAAACCTCTGCAGGAGAACAAACACCGAACTCTCAGCCAGGCCTCACTCGGTTTCAGACTCAGCCGCTCCGAATCACCGGTCCAAGCCCGCAAAGATCCCTCCGCACGAGCGATCTCACCTCTGCAGACCAAAGGGTCAGTCCTGCCTTTTACCCCGCGCCTGACACCCCTTTCAGTGTGCAATGAGCAGTGCACAAAGCATTTTTGAAGGAAAGAAAAGCTGTGCAGTCAATTGTTCTAAAAAAAACAATTTCCTTTCAATATGTTTACCAGGAATGTCTGTGAAATATCAGGAAAATGCATGTACATATATGCTTGTATGTATGCACATATGCACATGTAAAATACATAATTACATGCTATAAGTTGTGTGTATAACTGTATTGTACCCATAATATATAATCACATACTACATAATCATAATTACTTAGTGCTGTAATAGACCCTACATAGATGTATCTTAAATTCCTAAATTCCCGGGTGGGGGCCACTGACGCTGCCCAGACTCAGCCCTCCAACCCCGGCACCAGCCCTGCATCTCACTGTCACTGCGGTAGGAACATTAAACAAGGGCCACCGTCTCACAGCGTGGGACAGAGCTGTAGAACTTGCTCAGCTTGTGTGACGGGAACATTCCCACGTCCAACAATGGCCCCCTGAGACACCTGTGGGCACCGGCCTTTGTGAGGATATACAGGGTGCACAGACAATGGATGCTGGTCAGCCCTAGAGGAGGGGGCCAGCCCTGTGCAGTGACCCAAGGCACCCGAGGGCATGCGATCGCCTGCGCCTGGGTCTGACCGTGCCTCTCCCTGCCCTCCGTCTGTCCGCCTGCTTTTCTCCCGATGAGCCATTTAACTGGGCAGCTCCATCTTGGTGTCGGCGTCAGGAGGACCTCACCAAGGAGGTGGCGTGGCGTCTGGTGCTGTGTCCCCACTTCCCTACTCACACCATCCTCTGTGCCCACACGGACAATGACATCTGAGGGAGGTGGCCCCTCCGTCTCCATGTGGGCCCGGGGCTCAGGCCTCCACACTCTCAAATGAGCTCAGGGGTGGACGTATGCTGCTGGTGGCCGGTGAAAGCTATGTCCAAGACGGCCAGAGGGCCGTGGGCACACCGGCACGCCCTGTCCTCTGGGCTCTGAAGCTGGCCGAGTGTAAACGTGGAGCTGCTGGGGACCGGCTCTATCCCCTCACAGGAGAGCCTGCCCGAGACGGCAGCTGGCACAAAGGAGAGCAGAGCCCAGACATGGAGAGAAAGAGATCTGTGGGGAGCTCCTTGAGCCCCTGGATGCAGCCGTGCCTGAAGCTCATAAGATTCTGAAGTTACAGGAACCAATGCAGTACTTTTACGGGTGCGTGTATAAATGAGTCTGAGTTGGGTTCTTGCCACTTGCAAAGGCGAGTCCTGAAAACCGGAACTGTGGACAGCACAACCCCATGTGACACTGGACCTGGCCGTCCCCACCCAGCTCTGGGATGCCTGCTCCCCTCAAGGACGAGGCGTTGTGGTGGGGTGACTCACGGCTCTCCTTCCGCCCACCTTGTGCTTCCTCCTCCTCCTGGTGTTGGTGTTGTCAGCTCTCCACAAGGCCTTCCGGGCCTGCTCGGGGCCGGGATGACACAGGGCCCTGGCTCTGTGCCAGCACTGCTCCAAGGACCTTGCATATATGATCTAACAGGAGCCACAGATAACTCCCACTCCCGTCCCTCCAGCAGAGAGCTGAGGCTCCGCGCGGATGCCCTGCCCGCTGCCCTCAGCAGGTAATGGACGGCGCCCGCTCCGTCTCGCAGCCTCCAGAGCCTGTGCTGCTCGCTGTCAGGGCACTCCGCACGAGCTATGCTGCCGGGCTTCACAAGGCGGCTGCCCAGGGACTGAGGGAGACCTTGGGGCTCAGCAGGTGAGCACACGTGGCTGGTGGCAAGCGTCCTGCCGTTTGTGACAGACATGCTGGGTTCGAGTGCCCGTACCACCACTAGATGTTGGCACTTGGGCAGAGACCTAAATAATGCCTCTCGTGGCTTCGTCTTTGTCCTGCTTCTTCCGGGAAAGAGCTCCTCTCCACCTCGGTCACCCCTCGCGGGCGGGGCCGACAGCACCCAGTCACAGCGTGTGCCCCAACTCATGCCGGACCCGACAGGGCCCCACCCCGATGCTCCGCTTCAACCTGTGAAGAGTGGTCATGGCTACGTGACACCTTCCGGACAGTGGGCAACAACCTGCCGGGTTCTGGGAACACTCTGCTTTCCCAATCTCGTCTGCGCCCCCTCCTGCTTCCCTCTTCCTGTGTGGACTATAAACCTGCCGCTGGAGGTGTGGCAGCCACCCTGCAACCATGAGGCGACAGGCAGGAGCACGAGAATCGGCCTGCTGAAGACGATGCTGCGAACCCAAGACAGGGCCTGCCCGGTTTCCACGGCCGCACAGCACAGCAGGGCTGGGCTCCTCGTCATCGTCACAATGCGCTATGTCTCACTGACCTGTCCGCCGGGGCTCCGGCAGCCCGCCCTCCTCTCCCAGCCTGTCGTGGGGGCACTGGGTCCCCAACTGGGGTGCAGGTCCCTCGTCCCGCCGCAGCCTCCCAGTGGCTGGGAAGACACCACCAGTGCCGGCAAACACACTAGGTTGGGAGCCCCAGGCCAGGCACCTCCACTGGGCCGTTCCGCATCCTCTTCTACGGGTGTAGTGGCAGGAGAAGCGGGAGTGGGGCTAGGGACCCAGGGACCCCCGCCGCTGGCCGAGCCTGCAGGCCAACACGGCAGGGGCCTGCGGGGACGGGGAGGGGCCGACTTGCCTTGATCACGTCTTCGTCCGACGACCTGCAGTCCACGGACTGCGGCAGGGCCGCCACGGCGCCGTCCTCTTCCACGGACACCACCTTCACCGGGACGGCCACCGCCCGCCCTGTGAGGACGGCCGTGTTCAGGATGTCCGCCTCCTGCAAGACCAAGCACAGCCACCGTCACGTCCCTCCAGGGCACGGCCGCCTTCCCAGCCTCCCCACGTCCCGCCGGGCCCCTCCTGCAGGCGCAGCCGCTTGCACCGGCCCAGGGGTCACGGTGGCCGAGGGGTGACGCACGAGCTAACCCATCACCAATGTCGCATTAGACAAGCCTCACAGTGCCCTCCCCGCGGGGTCACAGGGAGGTCACACGGCCCCTGGGTCTGTGTGCCAGCCCGGCCGACAGGTCTGAACTCCCGCAGAACGATGCTGGCTCGGTGGCCCACTGCTGGCTGGGGAGTGAGGGCCGCACAAGGGGCTCAGGTAAGCCCCCCGTAGGGTGCGTGAGGGGCACTAGCCCGAGACCCTTCCCATCTGCACTCTCCCAGCTTCTACTTCCTGCACCTTCTGGAACAGCTTTTGGGCCCAGGCTCCCTGGAGCTGGGTCTGTCCCTGCTCACCAGGACCCAGAGGTGCCCAGTGACACCCACTGGTCCACACGAGTGGGTGCATGAATACGGACCCACCAGGGAAGCAACCGCAGCCCAGTCTTCCATCCCCTGGCCCTCCAGCCCTGGACACTGCACATGGGACAGTTCTTCCTGGCCTCGCCTTGCTCCCCCAGACCGTGGGCTCCAACCTCACCCCGACAGTTTGGGAAGAAGGTCGAACGTGCTATTTCACACTCTGGCCCCGCCTGTCTCGGGTCCCCGGGGAAGGGACCTGGCAGCCCTCACCCAGTTGCTCCCATCTACAGTGGCACCTCATCTCGGCCAAGACGCATGTCCCAGGAGGCGATGACGGTGGCCTGCTGAGCCCGGGCCTCACGCCTGGTCAAAGCAGGGAGTGTGAGTCCCAGCCAAGTGCTGCTTTGGAGAACACTGGGCCAGGTTCACAGGTTTCCTGGTTTTTCAAGAGGCCAAGACTCGGTATTTTTTAGGTGAAACCCAGTGACCTGTACCTGCGGCGTGGTCACCTTCCATGGAAACCACCGGGTCACCTGCATGGGACCCACGTACAGGCTGCCCACCTGCGGGCTCCAGTCCGTGACCTCAGCCCCGACAGAAAGCCACCTCCAACAGTGAGGCCCCTTTGGAGAAAACGGGGGATTTTCAACTCTTGCCTTGTTGTCCGAGCTCCCCAGAAAGGCGAGTGTCTCCCCAGGGCCACAGCTCCTCTCTGCAGGCCACCCCGGCACCCCGCTGAGAAATCTCCCGGTGCCACAAAGCCCTGTGGTTCTGCACAACTAATTTCCAATCTTGTTTAGCTCCCAGGCCCAGAATCAGGAAGTTAAGTGACAGCTGTTTAATTAACTCCTTAAGCTGATTAGACAGCATTACAGAAATTCCCTGGAGGAGGAATTTATCACCGTGGGGAGAGCCTAAGGCCACATTTGTTTTCTAAATTTATTATTCATCTTCATTTTTAAATGTAGTAAGCGGCTGAACCAGTTCCCCAAGCATCCCTGACGCCCTCAAGGATGTGGCCAAATACCGACTTTGCTTTGCTCCGTTAACAGCTACAGAAGGCTCCCGCTGACAACCGCACGGGCGTCTTCGGACGTGCTAAGCACAGGCATCAAATAAAGGGACACTGTGCCCCAGTCCCTCGTGCTTTAGTGGAGGGGTGTGGGTTAACCTTGGGTCCCCACAGAATGGGCTGCGTGCCTTCCTCCTGATTCCTAAGAAAAGGTGCCGACGGTGGCTTGAACCACGAACTTGACCTCCGGAGAGCAGCGCCGCCGAACTTGGCACGAGCCTGGGAGTTGGGCCTGTGGGTCGGGACCTCGTCACCTGCTCTTTGAAGCCGGGGTTTCTGTCTGCAGCCTTTGACGACACAGCTGCCGCCTCTTCCCTGTCGCTGCCGCAGGAGGCGGCAGCTGGACTGGCAGGGGCGGAACTGTCGGGCGGGGCCCCGAGGTTTTACAGCACAGGAAAGTGAGACCGGTTCAGTCCATGTGGAGTGGACACGCAGACGAACCTGCTTCAAAGGGCTGCTCCGACTTCATGTGAGCCGAGTGGGGGGACCCAGGGCGGGGTGTCAGTTAGGACTGCTGCTGCCCACCCCCAGAGGGCCTGCAGGAGGTGTGGAGTCCTCTCCTGACCCGGGAGCCCCAGGGACCTCAGCTGACAGGTGGGCCGGAGCAGAGTCCAATCATTGACGCTAATGACCAGCCGGTGCGGCGGGTCCGGAACAGCAGCCAGGGGTGGGCTGGCCCCGGCTGTGCCATGCGTGGCTTCTTTCTTCCAGCAGACAACTCCACAATGGGGGCCGAACTGGGCTGGCACACAAAGGAACCTGCTCGCCCCGAGTTCACGTTAACGAGGATGAGGAGGGATGCAATTAAGACTCTTCTGGGGGGCAGGCAGGGTGCACTTGGTGCTAAACTGGCCACAGGCCCCCTGCAACGACACGGGCCACGGATGGCTCCGCAGGCCTCTCCTCGGTCTCGTGGTCGGGGGGTGACAGGGTGCACGCAGCGTTATAGAATGAACAGGTGGGTGCCGGTCACCACAACTTTTAGGGGAAAAAAGGTTCTTTTCTTTCTTTGCATTTGCCCTGTTTTCCACACTCAAACCCCCACGGGCAACTTTTCCTGTGGGGTATGTGCTGCTGCAGGGGCTCTGAAAGCCCTTCTGTCTCGTCCCAGCATGGGCTTTTGGCAGGGCAGGAGCGAGTCCATGGAACCCGCCCCCGGCATGTGGAAGGAACTCGGAGGCACACTCGGGGACGAATGCCAGTGTCATTTGGGGGCACAGGCTGAAATCAGAAGCTGACACTACTCAAGTTGGTTCAGCCGGTGAAGTCTCTGTGTTTCAGGGCCAGTGGGTTCAAATAAAAACAGTAAAGCACATTTTAAGAACCAAAACCTGGCCCACTTCTACAATGGACGTTCAAAAAAACGCAGAGACAGGACACGACCTGGAGCCCAGACGTGTGTCGTGACACACTCCCAGCCCCTTCGAGGCCGAGCCGGAGAGACATGTGCGGGATTAAAGGATGGAAATCACGGTGAGGGAAGGAAAATTGGGCTGCCTGCTTGCCAACCAGTGGAGGTTTGCAAACGTGGAAGCCGAGAAGCTCCAATGAAAAGGCAGGACTGTCTTAAACGACAGCATTCTTGGAAACGACACCCAAGGACCGGCTCCGGGGCTCCGAACTCACAGGCCGGCGGCCGCTGCTGAACGGCTCCTGTGCCCCGGCTGTTTCCGGGGAAGGAAGGCTAACGCCCGCTCCCTCTGCTCCAGAAGATAAATCCGGGCCTGACTGGCTTCCAAGCCTGTGCCCCGAAAACCCTCGTCTCCCCAACATCTGACTTATGAGGCCCTGCAGTCTTGCATGTGCCTGGCCCCTGGCAGAGTCTTCCGTGGGGCTCCCCTCCCAGAACGAAGCACACTGTGTGCAGCCCTCTCTTCCCCTCGGTCTCCGGGCACCACCGGAGCCACCCGGGACCACACGCAGAGGCTGCTGGCAGCCTCGGTGGCTGCTGCGGACCACGTGGGCTTCTCACAACCAGTAGAAGCCGAAGTACTCTCACTGTGGGCAGGGACGGTGTTTCTTCACGAAGGCCATCGGCATGGGTGGGACCCGTCACGGTAGAAGCGTCCTGATGAGGACATAGCTGCGCGGGGAGGGCGACGCAGACCCCCACGGGGCTGGAGTTCCTTCAAGGGCACAGTCGTTAGCCAAAGAGCCCCATTAGATGCACACCCCTGTGGATGGAAACCGCGCCTGAGGCCGCATCAGGAGCCACACAGTGGGCGTCCCTGCAGGACACCAGCCAACTCCCAAAGTGAAACGCACACCTTCGACTCGCACCCTCTCTCTGAGGACAGGATGCTGTGCTGATTCTATTTTCCTTCCTGCACGACAGGCCAGGCCTGGCCGTGCGAAGTGCTTCACAGCTGTTCTCGGAGGTAAAATTTATGTAAAGTAAACTTGACTACTCTAAACGTACAGTGTGATGAGCTTGAATAATCCATGCGGCTGGGTGGACGGCCCCCCCATCCAGGTCTGGAGCACTCCACCAGCCCGGGAGGCCCCCGCACCCTGCATGCTGGAGTGCTCCGCACTTCCACATAAATGCACGTGAACAGGGTCCCTGAGCAAGCATCACTGCCACATGCCACCACGCTTGTGAATGCCTGGATCAGGGGTCGAACTACGTCACCCAAAGAGACACACTCGGCCCCTCGGCCCCAGGACTCCATGAAGGCGCCTCGTGTGGAAATGGGGTCTTTGACTCCATGCCCGAGTTCTGATGGGGCCTGCCACAGTGGGCGGGCGTCCTCCGTGAACAGCGCGATCTGGCCTGGAGCAGGGGGCCCAGGCCAGAGGCAGAGGCTGGGCGGCAGAGAGCCTCGGAGGAACGCAGACACAGGGGTGGCAGGAGGCAGGAGGACTGTCCCCACCTGGATTATGGAGCTCTCGCCTGGGAACTGGGAACCACCTGGCACTCCACAACCACCGCCCGCCCTGCCCTCAGCCCTCCCTGCTGCAGCGTCCTGGGCCGGATGACCGCTCTTCACTCAGCAGGCTCCTCCTGCCCCAGCCCTCTCCCACACCGCACCTCACCTGGAGCATGGTCCCTTCCAGCCCCCCAGTGCCTCCCACCCCCCAGACAGAGACCAGCCACACTAGTTCAGTATGGTTGGGGGGAGAAGACCCTCCTCCCAGCAAGCCAGCCCTGGCACCTCATCCTCCTGGTGCGTTCCCACCCGCCTCCGCACTCTGGCCACAGGCAGCGTTCACTTGTAATTATTTGATAAGATCAACCTCCCTCACCAGGCCTGTGCTTCCCAAGAGCAGAGCCCACACGCACCCTGCGCACATCTGACATGCCCTCCTCACGGGGCACTGGGGATGTACCGATTACCGCGCACATGTCCTGAACGGGGACACACAGGCGCAGGAAGGCACCGCTCTGCCGGCTGTCGGACAGAGCCGAAGGCACCTGGAGGGCTGGGCGCTGGCTGGCCCACGGCACGTCCACTCCTGCTCACAAGGGTTGCCATCAGAATGGCCCTTCTCGTGGCCCCCTGGGGACCAGGGTTCACAGCTGCTCCCGCAAACCACGTCCAGGTCTGACCCCCCACCCCGTATGAGGTGGGGGCCCCATGGGAGGATGTTGTTCTATGTCGGGGGTGGGGGCAACAGGGTCTGAGGAGCCTGCTGTGGAGGGAGGGGCCGTTTCTACGTCCACTCCCACCGAGCACTTCGTGCCCTAGAGTCCGCCTCACTCCACAGCTGGATTCACACTCACTCTCTTCTGCTTGGGGTCTGCCTAGCACGCGACTGTCCGACACGCCACTGTCAGTCTCCCCGCCCGTGTGTTCCGGTGTGTGCACATATGTGTTCTGGTGCATGCACATGTGTGCTCTGGTGTGTGCATGTGTGTTCCGTGACGCATGGAGCTGGAGCATGCATGACTTTTCCGTTTAGCCTGGCAGTTCTGGTCTCTCAATCACAGAGCTGAATCTGTTCCCATCAGTTTTCTTGCCTCTTACCCACACACCTGAATGCATTTCTTTGATCGTTTCTGTCCTCTGTGCTCAGCTGCCCAGGCTCTCTGGTCTGCATCATTTTCCCTTTCTCTTCTTGCGTGTCTGGGTTGTTTTCGACTGCTTCTGCCCTTCTTTCGGTTTCCCTTCCTCTCCCGTTGTCAGAAGTCACACGGTCGCTTGTTCCCTATTTTCAGCAGTTACCAAGATTTTGGGGGCACAGACCACTGATTAGCCCTTTAACCCTCTGATGGTCAGGGAGCTGCCACGGCCACCAGACCTTGGGGTGTGGAAGTGTGCACAGCCTGCAGGGCGGGGTCCTGCAAGGGAGGCACCGTGACAGACAGGGGTGACCGCACAGAGCCTGCATCCCACAACTAGCCTGTGGGAGGCGCTGCTCACGGTCCCGCGGTGGCTGCCGATCCAGGCTGCCCTCCCTAATCCTGCTTCAGGCCAACGGCCAGGTGCAGCCCTGCAGCACTGCACGCACAGGCGAGCAAGCACATGCACGCACATGCACATAGGCACACATGCGTGTCCTTGACCGGGATGGACTCCAGCCCCGACAACGCTCGTGCTTCTCGATGCAAAAGATGTCAGCGGAGTTTCCCATCTCTGCCGTCGGAGCACTGCTACCTGCTCACAGCGGCCCCTTGCAGCAGGTGTGTCCTGCAGGGGAAGGCACTGCGGTGCGCACTCAGGAGGGCGGGGCCTCGGCTTCACTGGGGAGCCAGCCCTCTTCCTGCCCAGGACGAGTGCGGGCTGGGCCTGATCCGCATGCACTTGCACTTAGAGATTCTGCCTGCTGTTTGCATGTTGTGGGGTCTGCGGGGCTGGGTGCCCTCGGCACCCCCACGCAGCTGCTGAGCCAGGAGCTGTGCGAGTGAGACTCGAGCAGCCGGAAGGAGTGTGGCCCAGCCTGTCTCCCTTCTAACACAGGGCTGCGTCCCCGTCACTCTGTGGGCCTCCTTGTCATCATCGGGGAGATTCGACTCCAATCCTTGTAGAGGTGACTTTAATGCAAAGTAAATTAGGTTCTTTAATGGGATTTTATTTAGCACGAGTGAGAAGTGTAAAATGTCAATATCAAATAGATCATTCCTGCTTAACTCCTGTATGGGTTTAGCTGACGCCGACTGAGTACGTCCAGGTAATGGCTTCTGGCACCACCACACGCTGGAACAAGAACTGACTGCTGCGGCGTGCTCTCGCCGGCTGATCTGCGTTTGTTGAGTAAACAGAGCAGGTGCCCGGCCAGGTTTCCATCTGGAATCTGAACACCCAGCCAGTGACCGAGCGCCGGGAGACCCTCTGTTCACAGCCGCTTCTCCCATGAGGACAGGGATGGCTGTGAGCGGCGAGCCGCTGACCACCAGGCCGAGGAGAGGCGTTTCTCGCGGCCGCACGCAGTCCAAGCGTCCCGCAGGACACTGGAGACTAGGAAAAATGCAGAGAGCACATTGAGGAACATCGGCTTATTAGGCCAGAAAGTCAAAATCAAGGGCAAATCAGTAGCTCTCTCAAGCTCAGAACAGTGTCCCCCTGTCTGGAGGGACCACAGTTCATCTGCCTCCTGAAGGGCACCTTGGTTGCTTCCCATCGGAGGGCAAGTACGAGTGAGAACACCGCAGGCCTTGGAGACATGGGGGTCAGGGGCTCCAACCCCGTGCAGGCAAAAGCCTGTGTGTAACTTCGGACTCCCTCGAGACAGCTGTCCTTTGGTGCTCACCTGGGACTGGTGCTGGAGCCCTCGCAGACGCCAAAACCCACGGACTCCAAAGAAAGTCCCTAAGTAAAATGCACGTGGTCAGCCCTCTGCACCCCCGGACTCGTACCCGTGGTCCAAAAAACACAGGGATTGATGGAGAAAGCTCCAGGCGCACATGGGCCTGCACAGGTCGAAGGTCAACAGCACGCTACATATCTGTGTGCAGCCGACTGAACGGGTACTGGGCCGCTTTTCTGAACAAAGAGAATGCCCGCCCACAGTGGACTCCAGAGATCAGGGGGTCAATGACCGACTCTCCTTCCCTGTATTTCCAGGGGGTTGCAGTGTGTCTGCAAAGGGGGTGAAGGTGAGGTGGATGAGAACAGGGCGTGGCTGTGAGCCAAGAAGCAGCCGGAGTGGTGGGACCAGGAGGCGAAACGGACAGGACACAGAACAAAGCGTGGGCACCAGCACCCGGAACTGCCGGGGTGTTGTTTAGCTGGTCTGGTGTTTAAACAGAATGGAATACTTGCCAGCCTTTAGACATTGGGAGTTTCATAACGCAGCATGTGGCTTTTATCGGGCCACGGAAAGGCCCGCCAGCCTGGGCACAATGCTGGCAGGGCGTCCCAGACTGAGCGCGAGGCGGGTGCCACGCTAGGGAGACGCAGCCCTGCTACTCATCCTCTGCCGCTCCCACCCAGCACAGGGCACCCACAAGGTCGCCCCCACCGCACAGAGCCACCCTGACCTGGCGTGGCGGCGGGACGCACTGTGAGTTACGTTGGGGGAGGAGCAAGAGGAGAGGGGCGGGCCTGGGAGTCTGCCCGGGCTCTGGTCATCGGAGCCCATCCGGGAAAGAGAGACAGAAGCCACAGGAAAGACGTGGGACGATGGCTGGACAAGGTCACGGAGGGAACTGTACACACGGGGTCAAGGGTTTCCTACCACAACCCACTTTCCGAGGCCACAGGGGAAGTGACGCGCCAACTCCATTGTGCAGAGTGACGGTCACTTCTGCTCGTTCGCTGCCCTCGAAGGCTCTTCCACGACCCAGAGCACATCGTCTGCGCGTCCCACCACTCCTTCCCGCTCAGTGAGCTGGTGTCAGATGTATGAAAACTCTCCGAGCAACAATATGGATTTTCTAATTAATGCCTCCACCTTAATCGAAAAGGTGTTTTAAAAGCCTTCTAAGTAGATCATTGTATCTTCTCTGAAACTGTCCATCAGCAAATCGCTACAGCCAAGTCCCGGAGTCATCCTGCAGATTTTCTAGGGAAGCACACAAAGTGTTCTCCAGTTACACTCCACTAACTCCTCGTGTTTGGGGTCAACCGCGGAGGTTCCCCTGTGTTTCAGGCCTCAGAGCGTGGACGGAAGTCCCCCGTCTGCAGACAGCAAGCACGGGAAGGGCATTTTAAACGAAGACATTCACAGGGACGTCTGGCCCAGCGGCCGGCTTCCCCGTCCCCCACGCACACGCTGCTGTCGGCCTCTGAAAACAGGACCGAGAGAGCTGGTGCTCTGGATCCGACAGCTACGTGATGTTTTCCAGGACCTCGTGACCAGAACCTCTAAACCACGAGGGGTTTTCTGTGCTGGAGCGTTTCCTTGGCTCCTCCTTCACTAAGACAAGACACAACACTTGAGTGCAAGCCACCCTGTACAGGCCACATGTCTGTGGGACGGAGGACAGACCTGACACCACCCAGACTGATGACATGGCCTCTAATTCTCAGGACAGCTCCCTCGCGGCGGCGGGCAGGGCGCCCCTCTCACACTGAGCAGTCACACTGAGGGGCGGGCTGGTGCGGGGACAGATGCCTCCATCTGGCTAGAAGCCGGCTCTGCCTTGCAGGCTGCCAGCCCCGAGGGCGGGCCTTGCTGGGAGAAGCAAAGGAACAGGAAGCTCAGGTGCTTCAAGGTGACTAAGCTCCCGGCTGGCAGCTACTTCTTCACAGATACGTGAGTTCTGCGGATCGAATGTTTATGTGCCTGTGACCTAAACCCCAGTCAAACCCGTAATTATTCTCTATCTCGGTGTCGCCTATTTGAATTTCTGCAAGTCCGCCTGCAAAGACCGGGGGTTTTCGGCATCAAATCAAAACGTCTAATCCTTCTAAGCACGCTGACTTGCGGTTTGGGGACAAAGAACGCTCGCTGAGGGACCCCCTCTGCTGGCACGTTTGCGGAAGGACACGGCGCTTGCTCACTCCCTGTGGAACCTGCGTTGTGGGTGGCGGACGTCGCCTCCGGCTCTGTGTGAGGGACCCGGCCGCCCCTGTGGCCTCACACTGCAAACTCGACCATCACGCAGGCACGCTGGGGACCCTCAACACCACACGACAGCAGAGGCGCCCTCCGCACAGAGCCTGTCCCACAAGTGAAGTGCAGACAACGCCCACGGATGAAGACGGAAGCCAGCCTCACTGCGCCGGAGCACAGGGCCCCTGCGTGCGCCTGGGCAGAGCCAGGTGAGCAGCTGTTTTCTGCCTGCAGAGGGCTCAGACACTCCCGGGAACAGAGGCGGGTTCACACTAAGGCGCCCATTGTCACCCTCCTTTCCAGACGGGGCCAGTGATGCTAGAGGCCACTGCGAGGCAGCAACCAGACCACCTGGCCACCTGGGAGCAGCCTGACCCCAGCAGGGGCTCTGCTGCGTTGGCGAGCGCCGAATGGCACCGACTAGTAATGGTAAGGGTCACGTTTAGACCCAAAGATGCTCCCACAGGTGCCAGAAGCAGCTCCTTCACCTCACACCCTCCTGCCCTGGTCACCTTCACCTACTAGCTCCTGGTTGTGTGCCCCACCCCCGAGGGGCCACCGACAGGAGGTGCTGAAGGAGGGGGGGGGCAGCCACTGTGGGACAGGCCTGTGGCTGGTCCTGTGCCCACCTCCTCCCGGCTGGACGGCTTTCTCCCACTCACCCTCCCGGGGGCATCTCCCTCACCGTCCCCACTGGGGACTGGGTGGTGGCTGGAGTCCCTCCTGCCAGGCACCAGTGTCAATGGCAGGAAGGGCACCTGGTTGTGTCCTCGCGGGGTCCCCCGAGGGCTCCGTCCCTCTCACAGAAGGTCTCAACACTGCGAGGTCAGCCTGCTCCTCACAGCCCTGCCTCTGGGTTCTGGGACCTGCTCTCTTCTGTCTCACCCCATCCAGCCTCAGGAGCCGGCAGTCACTGTCCTTGTCACACACTGCCGGCATCTTCACTAAGCTGTGAAATCCGCTCCAAATTACCCTCATTGCCCGCTCCGTCAGGGCTGCCCAGCAGCGCAGAGTTCAGAGCCGGGAAGAAAGTCAGCATCTGAAAGCCAGCATCAGCGGAGCAAGCCTGCGGTCCGCCTGGCGGGACGCTCCTGATGGTTTACTGGTAGGTCCTCTCTTTCCAAGAAAGGAAACTGGGAACATAATTAACTGGCCGAGCGAGACATCCAAGACCACACTCTGTGGGGGTCCAGAGGGGGACAGGTGGGGCTGCGAGGTCAGGACGCTGCAGACACCCAGGGTCCGGGCTGAAGTGTGAGGGGGACGTGGGCCCGAGAGGCCTCGTGCAGGGGAGCACGCCTGCTCTGGGCGGACAGCTGCGCACTCTGGGAACAGGGCTCTTTCTCAGCGGAGCACGTTCAAGGCACCAGATCAGCAGTGTTCAGGGTGCTGCACGGGCCATCCGCAGGGGAAATGCTGACCGAGACGGTCACACTCCTGGGCCACGCAGAGGGCACTGGGAAACACAAGGTCAGGCGGGGGCCTGCGAGCATAGCCACAGTGGTGTTTTTGTCCAGGCGCCGAGGCAGGCGGCAGCCTGGCCAGGAGCCACCTGCAGGCTGGGACGAGGCTGGACAAGGGGCCGTGGCGAGGCTGCAGAACAGGTGCGTCCGGAAACATGCAGGCCCCAGGTGCCTTTAGCTCACGCCGCCTCTTCCAGTGATTGGAGGTCTGGAACCGAGAAGCCACCGAGGACAAGCGCAAAGACTGGCCGGGTTTTCTTCCCCTCAGCAAATTTAGCAATTCCAAATGCAACTTGGGGACATTCTTGAAGATACTATTTAAATTTGTTTTAAAATTAGTGCTAACTAGTTTGAGCTCAGCTGTGTATGTTAATGCAGAAAAATTTTCTAAAGTTTCAAGAAGAATTCAAGGACAACATGAAAATCCCCTGGAAAGGGTAAAATTCAAATAAACAACAGCAACTATGAAGCACCTGCTGTGTCCCTGACAGAGCTGCCCTCGGCCAACGGCTCACTCACCCCTCACTCTCGTCACTGATGCGATTCTGACAAGTCCAGCGGAAAGACCACGGCTGGGGCTCCAACATGGTGCCTGATGGCAGCCTACGGCTTTTTTGGGGGGGGATGGGCAATGATAATATGTCGTCTGTAGGACGTTCGCAACCTTAACCCTATTTCCCAGGCCTCTCAAAACCGACCCCCCCTCCCTCGCCTCTGGGCACAGGGCTGAGTGCGAAATGAGCCCGAGATCAGAGACCCTCCGCCACCCCCTCCTTCCTCTCAAAGCCCACGCGCCCGTCCACCTGAGGTCTCAGCTCTTCCTGCGGCCGTCACCCCAGGTGCCTGCCACCTGCCCGCCTCCTGGACGTTACACGGCTCTGGGAGCCAGACTTTGGGAAGAGAAAGAGCCATCCTGACTCAGTGCCCGGCCCGCTCATCTCCGCCCCACGTGGTGGAGAGCCTTCGGGGGAACGAGAATGTCAGAGCTGGGCAGTCTCTGCCTGCCTGCGAGGAGAGAGCAGCGGGCTCTCGGCGCCAGCGGCCACTTTGCCGTCTCAGGTGTTGCCCTAAGTCACATTCTCACAGGTGCTTTGAGGACGGACGAGGGTGCTGGGAGGGAGGGCCTAACTGCAGGTTTTGGTCAGAGCACCTACAGGTCAGCTGCTGCTGGGCGCGGGAAGTCACAGAGCCTTGGTCTTTGGGGTGCTGGGAACAGCCCCGTTCACCGCCCCCCACCCCTCCACCCTCCCCGCACTCCCCCGAGGGTGTTGCCGACAGCAACAGGGCGTCAATGCCGTCTCCGCATGGGGGCTCTCCCGAGCTCCCTGCCGAGCATTCTCTCTGGCTCCGTTGGAACATTCACTGATTTCTAATGTTCTTTTTATGCCTGTGGTGATGTTTTTGTTGTTACAAGCAGAGGAAATAAAGTATCCGAGCACCGATCTAATTGCTAGTTCGGTAATTATGTCGTCACGACGTAGGCACTAAGTCATCTCCACAGCTCTTCCTCTAAGCTGCACCTTCACGCCCCTCGGCGGGGACTCCCGTGTGCGCCCTCCCCTCTCCTGGCACAGTGACGCAGTCTGGGGCAGGCCTGTCCTGGCTCCGGAGGAGGGTCTGGACTGGGGGTGCCCCGCTTGTGCCCCAACGCCGCCCTGCTGCTGGCTCACGATCAGCCCGCGGCCACCAGGGGACGGGGGGGGGGGGGGGGGACGGAGCTCTTGTTAGACGCTCGGCACAGGGCTTGTCCCACCCACCGGGGTGAACGGGCGGTCAGACCACACAACCAAGGAGTTCTGAAAGGACAGACAATGCAGCTAGCCTCACAGACTGTGAGAAAGTGCCCCACGAAGGCAGAACAGTCCCCCGTTACACCTGGCAGGGTCTAACGGGACACCCGACTGCGGTGGCAGCGGCCAGTGTGCACAAGTCATCTGCCTCAAAGCAGGGTCACAGGAGGAAGCCAGGTCGCTACAAGTTCAAGAAGAGAAACAGACCGAGAGGTAAAAGGTCTGCGGACGAAACACCAGCTGGGGCCTGGCCATGAGGGGACACGATGCTGGCTTTGCCCCTGCAGATGAAAGGCTAAGGGAAGCCCAGGGCTCCTGAGGGACTGGGCAGGATGACAGGAGGCCAGAACCAGGTCTCGTGGGGCCCTCCAGGGCGTCGGTCAGGGTCCCCACAGGAAGCAGAGGGCAGCTTCCGGAAGGCTTGTTTAGGGGGCGGGCAGTGGAGCAGCCGCGGCAACCGCGTCAGGCCCCCGGAGCAGGCGGCCAGCTCTGGGCCCGAGAACAGGAGCGAGACGCACACGGGGCAGGATGGTGATGTCTGGAAGAGGAGCAGGCGCGGCTGCTCCGGGGAGAGGGGGGTCCTCTTCCTGAGGGAGCCGGGCGAGGAGCTGTCCCTGACCTCCCTCGGGACTCCTGAGAAGGCTCCAGACGCGGCTCTGTGGCCTCTCGGCCCTTGGATGTGAGCACACAGGAGCATGGCGAGCAGAGAGAAGACCCTAGGCACATCCGGGAGAGAGGCTTCCAGAAGACTACTCCCTCTCACTCCGTCAGCGACTTGTCGGCCCAGAAGTCCGAGTGGGCACGCAGTAACCAGCCCACACTCGGTGAGCACCCTGCAAGCCACCAGTGAGCCTGCCAAAGTGTGACAAGGTCAGGTTCCAGTGCGTTGTGAAGGTAAAATGTCAGGTTCAACCGCGTGATGGGTCGGCAGAGGACTCCGCAGTTTGGGTCTCAAAAGCGGAGGCAGTGGAGCTGCCAGTGGCGGGACGGGGACGCTCACAGGAAGACTGTGTGAGGGCGAAGGTCGGGGGTGGGTGGGGATGCAGACAGCCCCGAGGGGTCACGGAACCACGAGTCCAGGGGGGACCTTCCAGCCGAAGACATGTGTTCTGGAACGTCCCGTGACCAGGTGATGTGTGACATCACAGGACAGGATGCCATCACCCCAGAATCAGAAGTGGGCGGCTGGGCCTCCACAGGCGGCCCTGGAGCAGACTGGCGGCAGACACCGAGAGAGGGGCTGAGGGAGGCGGGCGAGCACAAGGAAGCAAGCTGAAGTGTGCGGGTCTCGGAGCTGTGACTGCGTGGCCTCACTCACACAGTCACACCGCAGTACTGAGCTGAGCGAGGATGCTGACAGCGTGCTGACCCCAGTTCTGCGGGACAGGAGGCAGAGAGTCACCATCGAAACGCTGTCACAGATTCAGGACCCTGACAGGTTCCAGCGTCCAGAACAGAGATGGACCGGGTCCAGCGAGACTGAGTTTTGGAGACAGATGCCAACTCTGTGTGTCTGGCCAGAGTCCTCGCTGTCCTGGAACAACAGTCAGGGGACCCGAGAAGCCACGATGCGATGGGCTTCCCAGGAAGAGGTGCCACAGCCCTTCTGAAAGGGACGGGGACAGAGCTCCCAGAAGGAGCTGTGAGAGCCCCGCTCAGCCTCCTCTAGGTCGGCCCACACCCCGACTGCCGTGCTTACCTCCCAGATCACCACATAAGGTCAGGGTCAAACAAAGCCTGAGGACAGTGTGGGGCTGGAAAGCAGGACCACTGCCATCTCCCAGGACACACCCACCCTGGGACCTTGAGGGCAGACTGCCTAGCAGAGCTGGGGACAACAGTGGGACGGACAGAGGGCACGCGAGCCGAGGCAGACACACTGCGTGCACAGGCCCTGGAAGCTGGGTGGGGGCTCGTCAGCCCCGTCCCTGCACTGCCCTGGCTGACTGCATTTAGAGACGACCTGACTGAGGCGCCGGTGTCGCCCGGTGCCTGCCGGACAGGTCGCGAGGGCTCCGCACATGAGGCACAGGCCACAGGCCTTGCCACACCTGGTCACAGTGCTCCTGAGTCTGGCCACCCCCAGAGGACATTCCATGCCACCTTTTCCCTTCGTTTCTTGGACAACTTGAAAAAAGAAATATGGGGAAGACAAAGCAGTAACTACTCCCATTTCTTGTGCTGCTGCTTCTCTTGCTGCTGTTACCACCAGCAACCAGAGTGCTGGCTGCCAGGCCCGGGCCAAGGCCGCGCTTTGACCCATGAAACTCTGCTTCACTCTGCAAGGTCAGACACCGCCGCCCACCTCGCAGAGGAGAAGAGCGGGGCGCAGAGGTGTTCCGTGAGTGCCCAGAGCCCACAGGCCTAAACACGCGGGCCACGGACGTGAACGCAGCTCCACCTGCTACGGGTCAGACGCTGGTCTCGGTGCTGCAGGTGCAGCGTGACCCTCAGGCGATGCCCCAGTGCCCTTGCTGTTTGCAGAGTGGACAAGACTGGCACATGACAGGCTAGGCTTCCAGAAATCCCATGGAGAGGGAGTGACCATGAGGGGCTACAGAGCAAGACAACATGCTCTTCACATGGGGTGGGCAGGGTGGCCTTTGAGACAGGCTGTCACCCCATGGGTGTCATCCTCCCACATGCTAGGGAAGGGAGCAATTTCATTGACACCCTCCCAGCACATGCTGGATGGAGCTGGACAGAGTCTCAAAACGACATGGCTCCCAAGGCTTTCCCAGGTTCTGAGTCTGGGGTGTAGGGGGAGAGACTCAGTGCCCCTGACACAAGAGATGATGTGGCTGGGCTGCGGGGGAAAAGCCCACGGGTCCTGCATTCCACCCAGCTCTCTGGGAGGTGTCCGCCTCCCGGGAGCTACAGCAGAAACTCCGGAGGCTGCAGTGAGTCGGCCTTCAGAAACATTCCGAGATACAGGGAGATGCTGGCTCCGAGCAGAGCAGACCGGACCAGAGGCTGCGCTGCAAACGGGCTCTCAAGTCAGTTCCCAGGTGTCCTTCTGCTCTGCCACCTCCCCCTCGACAGTGAGCGAGGGTGACTGGAAGGTTAACGGCTTGGGCACAGCCAGCAGGTCTTGGTATTTTTAGTGACTTGCAGGGGTGGGCCAAGAGGACGATGCGGTTGGTCCGAGCAGGTGAGCGGCAGCAGGGTTTGCTCGCAGGGGAACCGACAAGCGTGGGGCTGAGTTACGACACCGGAGATGCGACCCCGAGCGAGGGAGGAGGCAGCTCTGACCACCCGCCTGCCGAAGCCCAACCTGGAGAAAACCGCCCGTGGAGAGGAACGCCATGAGAAACGCATCCCTGTCGCCATAGGAAACACACTTTTCTCATAAAAATGTGCCTTCTAAGTTATTTTTACATCTAGGGGCCCCTTCCTTCCAGTTCACACCCCGCATCCTGACTGGGCCGCAGAGGAGGGCGGTCCCTGCTCCAGGAGAACCTGAGACTAGAAGGCACAGCCGCCCCAGAGCTGCCGCCGGAGCAGCGGCGAAGCCGACGTCCGTCAGTGGTTGGAGGAAAGCCAAAAGCAGTGCTGTGTGTTGTGACGCGTGTGGACGACGTGAAACGTGGACCTCAGCGTCCAGAGCAGCTGCCTGGAGCCCTGGGCCTGCGAGTGGCGGCTGCTGTGGAGCCACAGAAAGGACGGAGCCGCCGACCTGAGAGCATTTCCTGCCTGGGCCCCTGGAGAGGAGCCGCCACGCCTACCGCTGCAGCCCTACTTCAGCCGATGCTCCTTTTATAGAGCAGATTTACGGAACAAATTAAGTAGTGCAGACTTTATTATCCTGAAATGAGAGCCATAATGGAGATAATCTACCAGCACACACGTTTAAAAAACCCATGCCACGTCAGGACTGAGTTATAAAGGAGGAATAAAAGCCAAGGGTTTATAATAAAATAACATGCGCTGGATGCATCAGTCTGGGCAGGAACCATGCGTAAGACGTCATGGTGCATCTGGAAGCTTCTGCCGACATGCAGGGGGGTGAGACAGGCGCAGGGCGTGCTCACGGGACCAAACATGACTGGTGCTGCTGCTGCCACCCAGAAGCTGGGTGTCACCTGGGAGCCCAGCTTCTGAGAAACCGCGACAGACCCACAGGCAGGCAGCCCCCTGTCCACCCAGTGACTGTGGCCACTGCCCGCCATGGACGGCCCACCCAGGGTCCGAGGACAAGGCCACCCACTCGAGGGGATGCACATGGGTGAGAGTCCACAGGACAGAGCAGGAGCCGAGGACTGGAGACTGCCGGCCATCCCTCAGGAGCGCAGGACTGCATGCACGTGGCACGCCGCCTGTGCGTCACTGAAGTCACGTGCAGCATTCAGCTCCTCAGGGTCACCAGCCCACGCCAGAGCCCGCTGACTGCGCGCGGCTGCGCCCACGTACCGGACGGCTCAAGAACAGCGTTGGTGTCACCATGGAAGCTCTCCTGGGGCGCGTAACGTGGACGCGGGCTGGACCTCTCACGCCGACAGACCTGGTCTGGACGCCGTGCGGGCTCCGGGGCCGCACTTGGACAGAACCCCCGATGCCATCATTTGTCACCCACACTGGCAGCGCCCTTGTCGGAGGTCCCATCCCTCTCCACCGGGGCCACCAGGGCAGCCCTCACTGGTGGTCCCTCTGTCTCATCTGCGGGCCCCACACACTTGCTGCTCTGAGCGACCTTCTCAAAACAGACGACGTGCAGGCGGCCCACAGACCTACGAGGACACGCTCAACACCCACCACCCTGCACCTGTCGGAGGGGCCGCCCTCCACAGACGAGCAAACACCAAGTGCTGGCAAGGGCCTGGAGGTGAGACCCCACGTGCCCTGCTGGTGGGAGAGCAGACCGGTGCAGCCTCGGGAAACAGGGTGGAGCTTCCTAAGAAAGCTAAAAATAGCCCTGCTGTACAATCCAGCAATTCCACTTTTGGGTCCATGCCTGAAGAAAACAAAAGTGCTAATTTGGAAAGAGACGTGCACCCCCGTGTTCACTGCACTGCTGTTTCAGCAGCCAGATACGGACGTGACCTAAGTGCCAGCGGTAGATAATCAGACAGAGAAGACGTGAGGCAGTTCTCCACATGGTGGAGAATCACGCAGCCCAAAGAGGGTGGCACCTCGCCATCTGCACCAGCAGGGATGGACGCAGTATGCCGAGTGAAGTCAGTTGGAGACAAACCGTGTGATCTCACTAACACGTGGGATCTGGAGAATGAACAGACAAATGAAGTGGAAACAGACCCACGGATACGGCAAACAAGCTGGGGGCTGTCAGAGGGGTGGGGGTGGCCCTGAACTAGGCTCGATGCAAGCACAGCGGCTCAGACACCCTGCCTCACCCGCCCTGGCTGACAGGTACCCAACCACCCCCTCGAGTCCCAGCTGCACCAGGCTCTCCCCCCACTCTCACGCGTGCCGAGCCAGCCCACGCCGGCCTTGGCGTCGCGTGCCTTTATGTCTGAAAAGCCAGCTCTTCTCAGATGCCCCACGTGGGACCCCCTGGGCCTCTGTCTGAGGACGAGTGTCACCGCTCGGCAGTGCCGGGCTCAGAGACGCCCTCCGCAGCCGTCCGCCACACCACCCTGCTCGGCGTCCTTCTGAGCTCACACGGGCTCTGAGTTAACCTGCGCTGTCAGGCTGTACCTATCTTCCAGCTGCCTCCCGCGAGCAGGCCGGGAGCTCCCTTGGCAGAGGACAGAGCCCGTGCGTGGGGGCAGCCCCACGGCCCTGGATGAGGCTGCCCTTCTCCAGCGCCTCCAAAGTGGCCACACCACAAGAACAAGTCCCTGATGCAAGTGGTGGTGCAGTGGCTGGGCTGCAAGGGCCACACGTCAGACCTGCAGGGCCCGTCCCGGCCCACTCCGTACAACGCACCTTTAGAAGCATGGAGGGGTGGCCACCACTATCGCGTCAGAAATCCCCGCTGCAGAACGGCTCACTCGGGTGCACCAGAGGCGGCAGGGGCGGAGAGGGAGAGGCAGCGGCCTTGTGCGTAACAAATGATGCATTTCCGGATGACTTTTCCTGTTACAAGGAGACGTCTTGGCTTCGTGTTTCTGGGAGCCTGCCTTCCTGCTCCTGCACTTCCCGCAGCTCTTTCTGCACACTGAACCAACCAACAGCCCACTCTGTTTCCCTGGCAGAGTGACTGGCTGCACACAGGCCCTGCGCCTCTGCATCCGGGGTCCCAGCCCAGCTGCTCAGCAGCTCCGCACTGGGCAGCAGCCCCGGGGCGC
The DNA here is from genome assembly GCA_007922815.1 of Macrotus californicus. NCBI lineage: Eukaryota > Metazoa > Chordata > Mammalia > Chiroptera > Phyllostomidae > Macrotus > Macrotus californicus. The sequence goes on along the minus strand of VMDR010002050.1, from coordinate 24,897 downwards.
AGGGGAAAGGAAATGCGTCCCACGGGCAGGGAGGCACAGGAGCCCCACCTGGTGCCGCCACACAGGATGTGCTGGTGGCACTGCTCTGAGTGCCGTCTCAGGGGCCAGGACAACTGGACACAGGCATAGCAAGGCGAGCCTGGGAGCACAGCGTCTTCCAAAGGGCTGCCAATCGGCACTCGGTTGAGAAAGCACAGAAATGGCAGCCGCGGTGTGTGCTGCAGTGTGACGGTGTCCTCAGGAAGTCCGAAAGATGACAGGGGTCCATCCGGCACGTCAGTAAGCAGGCTGACACAGGAAAGGCAGCCACGGAAAGCAAGTGAAGAACCCAGAAGTGGCTTTCTTCATGCTGAGAAGGAAAAGGAATCTCATCGTGGATGCCGGCAGAGGTGGCCTCCTTCTGGGGTCTGGGGTCTTTCCTCTAACTCTGACCTCCTGGGTGGCTGTGACTTCAGGACTGACTGGGGACACGTGACCTGGTGTTGCCTCGTCCCTGAGACTCGCTTATGCCCACTGGCAGCAGACTGTTCTCTGGGCATCTGACACAGCTGGGCCACGCCTCCTGCCAGGTGCAGGTAGGGGACAGGGACTGACGCAGTCACAGCGTGGGCAGGAGGGCACCCAGGTGTGGGGAGCAGTCAGGAGAGGAAGTCCTGAAGGTTCTGGAGATGAAGGCAGGGTGTGGCCGAGGGCGAGAAGTTCACTCACACAAGCAGAGCGCTGATTTAAAATGCATTTCATCAGAAGCTCTTCAAGAATAAATTACGTGGTTGGCAGATTACAGGGGTGAGTTCTGTCTGCTGGGTTTGGAGAAATGGAATATTCTCCTGAGTCACAGGTTGGGGGCACTGCACAGGCCCCACCAACTGACGGCCCCTCGGCCTCCCAGATCTGTTCTCCGGGAGCCGCCAGGGTGCCCTTCGGAAAACGCCGGTCAGCCCACCTGCCCCTGCGGAGGGCCCTTGCCGCCCCCCACCATGTAAGACCCTCAGCTTACGTGGGCCTGCGATCCCTGTGTCCCCTGGATCTTGGCCCAAAGCACCCTGCCCTCACCCTTTCCTTCTGCTTCTCTGAGTTTGAGAGCTTGTGACTCACAGCACTACATAAGCCAAGGCACGGACGTCAGATCCTTCCCGATTTCTCTCAATGTACAATGAAGAAAACAAAGTAGAAATAAAGTAGAACAGCAAAAGGTCTACTTATTAAATGCAATTCCCCCTCAAAACGGCCGAAGTTCTTTACCAATGAAGTCAACAGTGAAAGAAAGCGCTTTCTCTGGCGGGAGACCAGGGACAGAAGCCCGTGGGTGCCCGCGCATGCCAGGATACATGGACACGGCCTGGGGGCCACCCTCCCAGACCACGGGACATCAACGGGGCCTGAGAGTGCAGTGTGGTGGGCTTGCCCCCCCGCACCGCTGTGTGCAGAGGGGTCAGTTCCAGCATCGGTAGGGTGGCGTCCCCATTGAACCGGCTCCCACCTGCTGGTCTCGCACGCCTACCTGTTCGGGCCCGTCAAACCATCGACACTTCTCGTATAATGGGAGACCCACACCTGACACCTGGAGTCTGGCCATTTTCCTGGTAGCGTCCCAATGCTCTATTTCCGAGAGCACCTTCAGTAGGCTTCACGGTCCTGAGGCACCCTCCCCGGTTCTCACTGACACCTCCCCACCACATCGGGGTCACAGTGCAGCGCCTCCTCTGTCCCTGAGCCCCGTGTGGCCTGCCCAAGGCAAGGCACTCTTACCATGGCCAGAGGGATGACACCGATCAAGTCCTTCTGCCTGACATAGATCTCAGAGACACCCAAGTCTGACGTCACGTCTCCTGGGTATTCAACTTGCCACGTGACCAGCTGGGTGGCCGGCGGGTCGCTGGGCTCTTCGACTTCCACATCGATCTGCATGACTTCCTCGGAGGTGCCGCTGTCAGCCCTGCAGAGGACGAGGACAACAGCTCTGAGGGTCGGGCATGTGCTCCTGGGGCGGGGGGGGGTGGGGGGGTGGCCACACTGAGCAGCTCCAGCATGTCACGTCAACCCTGCCACAAGCTGGTGGACACGCCATCCTGAGGGAAGGGGCCACCACCACCAAGACCCACAGCATCACGTGGCCCGAGGCCCCAAGCTCGCGCTCCCCAACAGCAGTGGCTGGGCTGTTTGTGTGTCACGTCCCCACCTGGGGCCCGAGGAGGGTGTGGCTGCACGGCCCTCACAGGTTAAAGAATACCCATCCCCTCTCACAGCAGTGGCAGCAGTGGCTGGGCTGTTTGTGCACTTCAGCCACCAAGAGATGGCCGTACACTTCGCGGGCATTTTATTCAAACATTCGTGAGATGTCCATTGAAAGGGTCATGTCTTTCTTCATTTGTTCTGCTAATTAATTACACAGTCCAGGCGTAGGGGAGATGTTGACGCCTAGGTGACATCTGGCACCTCCAGGAGACATCTTTGACTGTGTCCCTGGTGCAGACAGGTGCTGGGAATCCAGGCCTCACGTCCTCAGGTTGAACCCCTAACGCGCTGAACCCCAGACTCGACGCAGCCCTGCGTGTAAGGCAGCATCCCCTGGCGATCCAGGCAGGGCGGCTGCAGCCACGCTCGCCCGTGCTTGTGCCACACTTGTCTGGTCTGTGAGCTACCGTCAAATTTCATCATCAGGATAAAGCCAGACTCACAGAACAGCTGGGAATATTTCCCCTCTTAAAACTGGTTTCTTAGTTAACGCACAGGCCGTGCCCTGCCGGGTGAGGTGCGCACCTCTGGATGCTGACAAATGCACAGTCATGTGGCCCTCAGTCACTCTGGAGCAGCTCTAGCCCCACCGCAAAGTAACCCCGTCCTGCCCCTGCCTGGTCACACCCTCCCTTAACTTCCTTTCTGCGTTTCTTTAAACAACATTCTCAATTATAAACTGAATTCACGGTCACTGCAAATTTCAAACTCCACAGCGATGCTGAAAAATGTCCTCCTACTTTCCTCTAGCTCAGCCCCGCCTGCGCCGACACCAGCATTTAAGGGAGCACGTACTGTCTGGGATCGGTGATGTTCTGTGCAGACACGGAAGTGGACATCCCTACAATCTGAACGTTTCTGTCCGTCAAAGTCAGCGTGAGCAAAACCAAAGCAGGCCGTCCGTGGCAGTGTGGATCCACACGCAGGCCTCACCAGCCACACCAGGACCAGGCCTACACGTGGCTGAGATAGAGACCACCCAGCACACGTAGGTCGGCAGCAGATTTCATGGGGCCGGTTACAGCAGACATCCAGAACGTGCTTTTCTTCACTAGTCGTCAGGCGAATGCAAAACAGAGCCACAGAGGTAACATTTTCCCATCAGGTTAGCAAGAAATAGGCTAACATCCAGGACTGGGGAGGCTGATGGGAAATAAGCGCTTTTACAAATTGTCCTCAGACAAATGAATTGGTTCAACTTCTGAAAATTAATCTGGCGCGTCTGTCATAAAAAATTCACGTATTCTTTGACCCATAAACCTCACTTGGGAAGCTATCTGCAGAAATAAAGCCCAGTATCTGAAGACGCGTGCAGCATCACTCACACTGACAAAGACCGCTGGGAAGAATCACCGGCTCCGGCTGACCAGGCTGCAGTGAAGCTGCTCTGTGGTTATTGCACAGACCCTTGAAAAGAGAAGGGACCCAACCCATCGGTATCAACCCTGAAGAATGCACAGGCCACGGCTTTAGGCAGAAAAAGAAGTGTGTCCTAGTTTCTGAGAACAAAACACACCCACAGGCCAACGTCACAGCGAGTCACCCATGTCCCCCACGGGTGTGGGCAGGGAGCGGCGTTGAGGGTGGTCAGGTGCACACCCAGGTCTAGATGCCGTTTTAGGCAGACCTTCTGCGACGGGAACGGAGACTCTGTGTCTGAAGCGGAAGGAGCGAGCACACTCGCGCTGGCACGCACAAAACATCCTCTCCGGAGAGCCTGCACGTCCGGTGTTATTTACGGTGACACCGACCGGCAACCGAAGCACGTCGCCACTTCTGGCAAGGACAGTCCATTGCATCTTAGGTTCTAAAAACATATTTTCCAGTCAGAACAATTTCGAGCATGAAATTCAATTCATTAAAGCCAAACAGACCCTAAGCATGGAAGTCCGTCCACTTAGAACGGCCTCCTGGGCGGGTCCCCTGGGCAGCTGTGGCTGCCCACACAGGTGACACCTTTAGGGAATCACATACGATTTTCTGGTCTTTTTTATCATCTCTGCAAAGATGTGTCCATGAGTGTGACGTTTGTTGGATACTAATGACGGCTGAATGTTGACAATGATGATGGTGACGGTGACGATGACAACAGTGGTGATGGTGGTGATGATGGTGATGAGGACAGAAGACCTCTGTATGTGGATGATTCACTTTCCAAGAAGCTCCCTGAAGTCTTTTTATTTGGGTTCCAGGGGCATCCGTGACAAAACTTTCATAAGCAGGAATTCCACTGTTTTTCCATGAAGTGTCCCCAGAAAGTCCGGATTTTGCCCCGAATCCACAGCAGACACAGAGGGCCGGAGCAGGAAGACCGTCTCTGCAACACAGCCCTCCCGGCTGCTGGCCCGGCCCCATGTGGGCGGGGCAGAGGGTCTCTGCCGCACAAGGCCCTCCCCCACCTCCAGCACCCTCCTGGCTGGAGGACTCAGCTCAGGCCCAGGGCTTGTCACTTGGAAACGACACTGCGGTTTTGTTGTTTTCTGTTTTCCAGTGACTGATGTGTATGTGGGATGGTATTTAGTCCAACCACTGCTAGGATACATTTTAGTTACCTTAATTAAATTTAATGAACTGTAACCATCATCATGGACCAGTGTGAGGCATTCATCATCCTAGTAAGACCTTCCAGGGCATTCGTGATGGATCTCCACTCCAGCCCTCAGCTGCGGGGCCCCAGGCAGCCACTCGGCCCCTCCTGTCTCCAGGGCCCGGCCCTTCCCGGACCTTCTGCAGAAACAGCGTGCAGGGCATGGTCCTGGGCCTGCCGCTTCGGGCTATGGGGGTGGAGCCTAACACATGCCACTCAGAATTCTTCCTTGTCACACGGACGTTCCCGAGCAGACAGGCTCCAGCAGTTAGATTCTGGTGGCCTTTGGGATGTGGTAATAAAGCGTTCCACCGTCCAATTAACGACTTCAAACTTGTTACAGATGGGACGTAGAGACTGGGCAGCTGAGGCCTCAGAGAGCTAGCCCACCAGACCCCAGCCTTCCGTGTCTGTGTCTCACACGGAGTCCATGAGAAGGGAGATCTTGGCAAATGGAGAGGTGGCCTCTCTGCCACTAAGTCGGGGACCCAACCTAGGAACCGCCAGAGCCCCCACGAGGCCCTGATATCTTGAGCTGACCAGCATCTGAAATTATCCCTTTAAGGGATCGGATCCAAGGGCCACGCACAGGGAGGCTGAGCCCGGCCAGCGTCACTTCCCACGGCGGCAAGTAGGTCCGGCTGGTTCAGGCAGGAAGGAGCTCTGGACGCAGACAGTGTTGCCTGGGTGCCAGCCCGGCTGTCGCCCTGCAGCCCCCAACAGGCACAACCCCTCCATGGCTGCCTTGTCCCTGGTCTCACAAGGTTAGTGCCACCCGGTTAATGGGGACGGGGACTCACACATGCGAGGACACAGCTGAGCACAATTCCTGGCACAGTGAGCACTCGACAGACGGCAACAAACCACTGTCACTGGTGACACTGCAGCCACCATCCCTCACATGCCACCCGTGGGATGACAGAGGCTGGCGTCACCAGAAGGCTGAGTTGGCAGGGACGGTGAGTGTGATGGCGGCTGGTGAGAGATGTCCCCCCTCACAAAGACGGGTGAGCTCAGCCAGGTCCCCATTCACCACTGCTCCTCGTGCAGTGGCCCCAGGCCCCTCACTGCCTGTGAGGCACTCGCCAACGGCACGCGCCCGTCAGCTCAGTCACGACGGACGTCCGCAGACGCGTTCCCCGGGGAAGGCCTGCAGCCACTTCAGGGCTCTGCAGGGAAGGCTGGCTGCTTCCAGCCACGATGAGCGACGCGCCTTTCCCCCACGTGCCCCAAGCTCGCTCTCTCTTGTTCTCTCGCATTTTTCCCGGAGCCTGCGATGCTCATCCCCTCCTGGCCTGTGGCTTGTGTAAGAAACACCTACTCATCCTGCAACACTCAGCCTTCATGCCACCACCTCCAGGAAGTCTGCTCAGATGTATCCAGGGTGGCACGAACCACACAGATCCCCCCGAGCAGCCCAGGGAAGCCAGGAACTGTCCCAGGTGCTGAACAGGAAGTCTGCCAAACACGAGGCACTTAATAGAAGCGTGCATTAAACGATTAATTGAGAACAAAAACTACGATACGCAGCCCCGGTCAGAGCCCCACCAAGAAGGCAGTGCTGCATCTGCAAGGGCTCGAGCAGCATGGACAGTGACACAGGTCAGGCCGGGCTGGGCGACATGGCCAGTTACTGGGGCCAGCGCCTAGGAAAGAAAGTCAGGGAGCGGCCTCACCCAGACAGCACGTGCTCCTGGCTCTGCCTGGCTCCATCCCAAGGCCCCTCCCATGCAGCCCAAGAGCATCCCCAGGGTTGAGAGAGACAGCTGCTCCCCAGGCGCTGCAGCCACAGTCCTGGTGGGAATCTCGTAGGCCATGCTGGTGCCTGATGACCGCAACCCCCACCCCCCTCCCCGCCCAGCCAACCTTATCACAGTGGCCCAGGGATGGGCTGTTCTGACTGACTGGAGCTGGGCTGCGCGCCCATCCGTTACTGGGGGCAGAGGGTGAAAGGGAGCGGTGCCACTCCAACACTGAGGGCTGTTCTCAGAAGATGGGGGTGCTGGCAGTAAGGGCCCACAGAGAACCATGGCGGGCAGGTAGGACACAGACTGAAGACGGGACTCACAGGGCAGGAGGGCAGTCACCCAGGTCTGAGCTTGAACAATGGCCACAGGCTACATGTGTGGAGAGGCCGGTTGGAATCAGCTCCCCAGAGGCCGGAGGGCTGGGCTGCAGGAGCCAGATTTGCTCAGAGGCAACAGGCAAACACGACACTTCCCAGGGGGCAGGAGGCCAGGCCAGCGCTGCTCTGGGGAAGTGATGGGCAGCTGCCGTGGAACGCACCTCAGGATGGGAGTGAGGGGACTCTTCGCTGTCCAGGCAGCATCAGGAGAGTGGAGAGTGCCAAGGGCGGAGTGCACAGGACAGCCAGATTCAGCAGCAGCTGCGGCTGGAGTAGGCTCCTCCACGTCATCCCCGCTGCCTCCAAGGACAGCACTTGGGAGACAAAGCAAAGACATTCCCAAGGCTGCCACCATTGGGTGCCACACCTGCTGCCTGGCTCTGGCCCTGCCTCCGAGGGCTGCCTCTGCCCCTCCCACGGAGGGGAGGGCGGCTGGGCAACGGGGCAGGGATCTGCCTGCAGCCATCAGCCACCGTGGTCAACTCCCCGGCTAGCCGTGATGGCCAGGGATGCAGAGGCACAAAGCTGCATCCCCGCTGCCTTCCCTGAGCGCACATGAGCATTCACTACAGCAGAGGAGACACAACAGGAGCTGGTGCAGACGTCCCCTGTGAGTCACTTCTCTGCCTGCAGGAGGACACGTGAGCCACAGAGCTGGCCCCCACTCTGCCTCAGGGAGGCCCCCAGCCCTGGGCCTTCGTGGGCTGCCTCTTCCCACTCCCACAGCAAGAGCCCGGACACGAGCGGGAACTGCAGGCAGACCCGCACTTCTCCCCAGACGCTGGGTAGCTGCCCCCTCCCCTGCACACCTCACATGCCTGCCTCGGAAGAGGGCAGAGGGCTCCTCCCCCGAGGGCCCAAGACTCTTCGCCACTCCACGCCCCAGCGGGGGAGGCGTGGGAGGGGTCGGAGGGGGTGTGGTCTCTCTGTGTTTTATTCTGCTTTATCTTTGTGGTTACGTAAATCAGTTTTACTGTTGTGCCTTCAAAATCTGGCTTCTTCCAGATGGAAACAGATGTTTTGCTTTCTTTTTTTTATTTCTTTTTTAAAATTTATTCTTCAGTTACATCTGACATGTCACATTACCGCAGCTTCCAGATGTTCTGCTTCCTTGGTGGCGTCTGTCTCCGTGTCGTGTTCCAGGAGTGCAGTCTCTCTCTGACACAGAGCTCTGCACCCACCTGGCACCTAACATTTCACACCAACAACCACTTCGCCCCAGGCTTCATGAAGGGCACTGGCCCAGACGAGGGCCCTGAGATCTTGGAGGCCGAGCACAGCTGCCAGCCCAGGAGATGCAGCTGAGCAGAGTGTGGGGCTCTGCAAGGTCTCGCAGTAGCATGGAGACCAGCGGCAGAGGGGCCATTCACGGGAGGCATGTACACTCTGGAGTCTGAAGATGCTCAATGCTGGTGCCCTGGCTGGTAGATCAGCCAGCTGGAGCACCGCCCCGCATGCCAGATGCTGTGGGTCCCATTTCTGCTCAGGGCATGGCCCGAGGGGGCAGGTTCGACCCTGGTCAGGCTGCATGTGGCAGGCAGCCAATTGGTGCTTCCCTCTCATCAATGTCCCCCCTTCCTATCTCTCTAAAATCGATAATGTATTTTTTAAAAGCAATTAAAGGGATGAACTGTGGGTGACAGCAGCTCTTAAGGTGTGCTCCCAGCGTCCCCTGGGAGCTTGTTAGAAATGTACCTTCTCCAGACCCACTGGACCAAAATTCGGGAGGTGGCCCCGCCACGGGTTAACAAGGCCTCCAGGCGATGCTGCTGCATGCTCACCTTTGAACACCTCTGCCCCAGGGTGACTGAGAATTAGGAGACCAAAGCAGCCTGACAGGAACCGAACATTCGCGCCGTCCACCCCTCAGGCAGTCGCTGGTCACTGGCATGTCAGAATGCCTGCAACCTTCCCGCTGGCATAGGGCGAGGACAGTGCTGGTCATCACTGCGGCTGAAGCACAGCCCTGCTCTTCCAGAGCCAATAGGGACGGCCTCGTCCTGCTTCCGAAAGGGACCATGAAGCCTTCTGGTCACCAAGACGCAAGCACACGGCTGCTGTGGGGCAAGCCTGTGTCCGGCAGGGACTTCAGAGAGCTGAACGAGTACACCACAGCCCACATCCACGCATGGCTCCCCGCTGGTCATGTGCCGCCCTGCTGAGGACGGAAACCAGGCAGTGTCCAGAGTGCAGGCAGAGAAAGCACGTGCAACATAGGGGCAGGGGGCTCGAAACCGACGCCTCGGGGCCCCGGCGGAGGCCAAGTTAACCTCGCTCAACCACCTACTTGCCTGCAGAGTCTTTTCTCCCAGGTTCCGTGCCCCTCGCCGCCTTTCCGAGACTCGCTGAGCGGCAAAGGCACTGACAGAGGGACGCTGAGTGGACACGCAGCTGCCTGGCCTCGCCCAGTGTGTGAAGGTTCCCAGGGCCGCACTGGGCAGGCACCGGGCGGATCGATCTTCACTCCCAGGCAATCCCTCAAGGGCACATCCTGAGGCCACTCTGTAGACAGCTCCTGAAACGGGGCGGTGACCAGGTCTTGATTGGCGGTGCTGAGGGCAAGAGCGGCTTGGCTCTGTGGGGCGGCCACGCGAGATGGAGGTGTCTGGGTCATTGACGCCACAGGAGTTCCCATGGGGGACACTGCAAGGCTTCGCAGCAGGTTTCTTTGTGAAGTTACTGAGTGCTTTCCAAGGGTTTTCTTTTCTTTTTTGGCAGGTGTTGTAAGTTATTTTAGATGATGGAGAAGCCTACCGACACACCTGGAGCTGCAGTTCATGCAGAGACCGAAGGGCAGGGGGCTGCACTGTGGACAAGCCAAGGCGCCCAACGCACACCTCCACCGAGCACCCGTTCTGCTGCCGGTGAAGGGCTCTGCAGCGCTCGCCCACCCCCGTCTCAGGAAGGAGGAAAACGATCTTTCCTGTGGCAAGTCTGCGCGGTCTCTGGGCAGAGGTCACCCTGCCGGGACAAGACTGGCCTTGCCCACTTCCTAGATATTCTCGGAGGTGACCTAGGTGTGGGTAATACATGAGGGAGACTGTCAACGTGACCCAGGATAACACGCGTGCCCACCACTGTGGGGGTGCCATGCCACTGGGGGGGGTGACACAAGAGAACAACGTACCTAAGTCAACTCTACAGTGTGCGGGAAGGGTGCGTCACACACGGGAAGAGCAGAGCACGAGGCTGGAGGGACATGTGGGGGTGTGGTCTCACCAGGGGCCTAGCAGAGAGGCCAGGTCTCGGGAGTGCACTGGGCAGCGCAGGTCCTGGGGTGCCAGCCAGAGCATGGGGCCCGAGGGCCCAGGGGAGTGGTGGGGGAAGGCAGCCAAGTCCGAACAGGACCTTTGAGGCCGGGCTGCGCAAACCCTGCAGTCACCTGGAACTCAGAGGAGGGACTGCTGTGCAGACGCATGTCCCTTGTGTCCTCTAGCCAGTAAGTGCACGTGTGCGTGCTCGTTCTCTCATTTAATGTTGCTTGAGCTGGAATTCTGTAACTCGCAATCGAAGAGGCCAGAGTAACCCGACGGCTAACAGAAGCTATTTCCTCACAGCCACCGTCGTTAAGAGTCCGTTCTGTGGCGGGTGTCAAGCCTGGTGATTAATAAACCCACCTCAACGTCCGAAGCAATACTGAGGGTGGCATTCATTAGGTGCTCGCTGTGCCCTGCTCGCCGCTGCAGGCGATTTTCCTGGTTAAGAACAGCGCTAGAAACACAGCGTTAAAAATGCACCAACAGCAGGAGCCGGTGCTCCGCTCCCTGGGCCCCACTGCCCGTTCTCTCCAGCGGATGTGCTCTGCGGGCACCGGCACGCATCACAGTGGCCGTGCAGGGCCGTGAGTCGGGTGCATTCTTTCCAACAAGCGCAAGCACATCGCACTTTGCTCCCTTCTTCAATCCCCACGTCACTTGTGGGGCAGGCCAGCCCACAGAAGACGGGGACCGGAGGCCTGGGAGAGAGCAGGGTGCTTCAGAGCATGGACTCTCAACAGCCCTCCACTCTGTGGCCTGCTGGGGGTTCACAGGTAACACCCCAGCGCTCCGCCCGAGTTTGCAGGAAACAGGAGCAGAGAACAGACTCGGAGGGCTGCACTGTGACAAGGGGCAGGTGGTGGGACAGGTTTCGCCGTGATGCCTCCACCCGGCTGGGTGTGCAGTGGGGCTTCTGGTCATGAGAACAGAGGGACAAGGAGGACGAGCCTGGGCCTCTTGCCCACAGCTGTGCTGTGTCCCACAGGGCTGATGGCACAGCATTCCTTCCAAACTCCAGCTTGTGACAGGTGGATCCTCGAGTAAGAGGGTCAGGTCACACCGTGCCACCCTCCCCAGTCTCCTGTGGCCCAAAGTCAGTCTCTGCTGCACCTCCTGCTGGGGACAGCCCGCAGCCCAGCCCCACCCCCTGCTCCCAGTGCAGGAAGTGCTCTCCCTTCCCTGGAGCCTCTCATTGAATGGTAGGGGCCCGTCTGCCTGCTGCCGGAGCCCTGGTCACACAAACATACTTCAGACTGCTGCGCCAGGCACTGAAGCACACCTAGAATTCCAGAACGACCTGGAAACATCAACGTCATCGGCTACGAGGTAGGTCCATCGGCCTCTGGAAAGCGCTGGAGAAATCCAACCAGTAGAGGCTTCTTTCTCTTACGTGGCCACCCAGTGGGACAAACCGCCCGGCTCCAGCTCCGTTGCTGGTTCCCCCTTTGACGACGAAATGGAAACCAACAGACGAAACCACACTGCAGGAGCGTGCCCGCCATGGTCCACCCTCCCACGTGAACCCGGAGAGGAGACAGCACAGAGGCGGCCGGCGCAGAGGGTCCCGAGTCTCTTGGGCACTGCTGGGGTGCACCCCGAGGGCTGGACGAGCAGAAGCCAGCTGACTGTGCACCCCCACATCTTTCTCCTCCTGGGGCTCTCGCTACCTGTTGGCTTGGGTCAGAAAGCAGAGTTTTGGGCACATCACCATCCAAATACACTTTCAGACAAAGCCACAGCCTCCACGTGTGGGGCACGGGGCCTGCCAAACCCTCCTGTGTGCCCTAAGCAGCCAGGGCTGTTGGGGGAATAAGGAGAAACTCTGAGCCAGCACTGTGAGGGGGGGGGGATGTGGCAGGGACACCAGGGGCAGGCCGTGGGGTCTGAGGGGACTCTTCCCCCTCCCCTCACTGCTCGGCTTTTCTCCTGAGAACATGCCCGCCAGAGAGTGGGACAGCTCGCCCCTGCCCATCGCTCAGCTAGCACGCACCGAGTGTGTGCCTTGTTATTCTAGGAGCTGGGGACACAGGTGGGGGAAGGGGACAAAATTACTCTGCTGTGACGTCTGCCTTCCAGTGGGAAAGACGGGCAATACTAAATAATCGAACCCTCTGCTCTGTGGTTTATCTTGTTTTCTCTCCTGTGCTACCGTGTCCGTGATCCATGTGATAAAGCCACACGGTAGGACATGCAGCTTCCTGGCACCCCTCCCAGAGCAGCCTCTGCCTCTGGGCAGGCACCACCTCAGCAAGTCCTCCAGGTGTCAAGGTGACACAGACAGCAGCACGGAGTTCACGGCAAAGACACAGCGAAGACGGTGCCTGAGGCCACCTGGATGGATGTGAGGGCGGCCCTAGCTTATTTCTGCGCATGTCAAAGGGGGCCCCAGACAGCCACGCCCTGCACCGACATCCTCACCCCAGCACCTCCAGCCTTCCTGTCTGTCAGAGTTCAGGTGAGAGTAAAGAGGAGAGCATCCTGTAACACAAGTGGAGGCCGCCTTAGCGTCTCATCACATCTTATCAGACAAAACTGGGTCTGCTTTACGACAGAGGGAAAGGTGGAGAGCCCCTCACTTATGGATCAGAACCTGTGCCTTAAAGAAGTGGACCTCTGCACACTCGCGAGAGGAGACAGTTTTAACCCTGCCTGTCACCAGAGCACCTGAACTGAACTCTGAGAAGCTGTAATAGCTCATCGAAGCGCAGTCCGATTCCATCTGCCTGCGTCTGGTCAGTTTCCCAGCACCGTTTACGAGTAGACTTCACCCTGTCGCGTGCCCTCGCCTCCTCTGTCAAGTACTGACTGACCGCACAGGTGAGGGTTTCCTTCTGGGCTCTCTGTTCTGTCCCCCTGGTCTGAGTGTCTGTCTTTATGCCGGTGCCACGCTGCTTGATTACCGCAGCCTTGTCGTGCAGTGTGACATAGGGTGGCACTGCTCTTCCAACTGTGTTCCTCTTCCTCAAGGTCGCTGAGGCTATTCAGGGTCTTCCCGGGTCCATGTCCATTGAAAGACGGCTTGTTCCAGGTCGGAGAAGAGGACACTGGAGCTGCGGCCGAAGTGGCTCTGACTCTGGACTGCTCTGCACAGATCATTTCAATGGCAGCCCTTCGCATCCGAGAGCGCGGCACGTGCTCCCACTCACCTGCACCTTCCTCCATTTCCTGCTCCAGTGTCTTACAATTCTCCGAGTACGGGTCTTTCAACTCCTCGGTTAAGCTTACTCCTAGGTGCTTTACTCACTTTGATGCAATTATAAATAAGACTGTTTTCTTAGTTTCCCCTTCTGACTGTTATTAGTATGTAAGAATCACATGACCAGAGCATATTTAATAAAAAGGAAAACAAAAGGATAATTTGGTAATAAGGTATCCTGGTGTGTGATAACTCAACAGATCCCAGTAAGAAGTTGAAAATCAATTAATTTAAAATAAGATCTTAAAACTGCAGTGAACGGAATCACAAGGCATGTCGCCACGTGTGCCCGGCTGCTGTCACGTGGCACACCACCACTGCGGTTTGCGTGTGCGCCTCACGCGTCAGCAGGCAGGTTTCTTTCATTGCCGATAGAAGCCTGGTTATGCCCACCTCAGGCCATTATGGAAAAGGCCAAATTACAAATTTAGAAAGAGACAAGTGATGGTCTGGAACTGGGGGACAAGCAGGGATTCACTCACTACAAGTGGGCAAAAGGGACTTCGGGGCGATAGGAGCATTCAAACCCCAGAGCGCTGTTGTGCTTGCACGGCAAGGTGAGTTTTCTAGCTGTACACTTTTCTTTCTTGTTTATTGATTCGAGAGAGAGGAAGAAGGAAGGAAACACGGATGAGAGAGAGACACCGATAGGCTGCATCTGGCACACACCCAGGCAGGTGCCAGACCGGCGACCACGCCCACAGCCTTTTGCTCTGCAGGACGACGTCCCACCCGCTGGACCGCCCCGCCAGGATTCACGGCACACTCTCAGTGCGCACACACTAGGGCTATAATTCACAGCCCAAAAGCTTTAAAAAAAGGAAGACGGCTCTCAGCAGGAACACAAACTGCCATGCCTTGTTGCTGATTGCTCCCAGTATGCCTGAGTTCACACACGATTTTTAAGACCGGAAGCTGCGCCAGGCCAGCTGGGATGGAGCTACTCACCCGGGTTAGACTAAGAAGTCACCAAGGAAGCTTTGTGAGTTAATTGGCACACTGCGGGGAAGCTGAGAGCTGCCAGGAGAAAGGCACGTTTAGAGATGACGGAGAACCCACAATGTGCACACTCAAAAATAGCATGAGACACCCTGTCCAAAAACGACCCTCGGGGAAGTTCAGAACCATAAACGCCACGACCCGTCTCCCAGTTGGGCTGTCGGCAAAGCTTCTCGGGTGAGTCCTGTTCTTCTTGTTTCTTTTTTTAACATCTCGTGAAATACTACAAACTTTCTAAACTGCTCCCCAGGCCCTCGGGCGGCAGACAGCACCCTACCACTGAGTGCACCAGAGTGTGGAGATCTTGGGCAGCTGGCAGGGTGCCCGCTCAGGGAGCTGCGTGGAGAAGGCAGGCCCAGCTCCAAGGACCGCATTTCTGGGGCTCCCTCCACCCCGCTGCAAACCGCCTGGCTCTTGCTGGCTGGGCCTCAGACGTAGACCCGGCCCCTCCCTCCACAGTGATCCAGACTCCCGACCCTGCCTCTCCTCGCCGACACACAACATCCCCTTGCAAACGTGGTCCCACATGCCACGTCTGAGCCGCGTGGACCCTCACGCCGAGAGGCACCTGCGCCGGCTTCGCTGACCTTGCCAATGGGCCATTTGGCTGGAGACACCCAGACTCTGAGCTCCTGCACATGTGAGTCCAACACAGGCCATAGGGAGCTGTGACATCTTTCACACGTGACTCCATCCCCGTGGGCCGGTCCCCACGGGCAACCCGACCTGTGCTGGGGAGCAGTAGCACCTTCCCAAGGGTGGTCTCCATCAGGCTTACCTGGGGGCATTCGCAGGCCGCGACACGCACCAAAGGCAGGCCGCTTTCACCTCTACATGGGAACACAGCGAAGGGCACTCACCTGTTCTCCGGGCCGGCGGACTTCCTGTGACAGATGATGACAGCAGGAGCAGACTTTCCGGCGCGGCCCGGGCTCTCCCTGACCTCCCAGGCGGAAGGGCTGCTGGCTCGGACCTCAGTGACGCGCACACCCTTCTTCACCGTTGCCCTGTGGGAGACAGGAAGTGCTCAGCGGTGCCCGCTCCGCCAGCCCCGGGCAGGGGTCAGCACTTCATCGGCCCCGTGCAGTCCCCTTGCGGCCGGCCTGCACTGCTTCCCCCGCAATCCCTGCTTTCACGGAGGAGCTGCGGGCGGCACACTGACCGTGAAGAAGGGGAGAAGCGGCGCACTAACAGACAGCTTCCATCTTTTAAAGAGTGAATATCGGACCAGCCCCAGACTGTGAAAATGAGAAAGGAGAATGAACTGAATGTGTGAAGTTGGTAACAACACAGTCACCAACTGCCGCCTCTCCGCCCAGCCCCCAGGTACACGTCCTCTGGGCTGTCTTCCCTCCTAAGCAACGTCCCCAGGTCACAGGGGGCCACAGTACCGGCAGGGGCAAGAGGAGCGATGGGCAGGTAAACAGAGGCACTGAAGGAGGACAGATCCATCTGACCCCTGTCCTCACCACACTGTCGTTACCATCACCAAGACCATTATCACCCTCACGGCCATCGGTCTCAGGACTGAGCGTCCACCAGGTGCCCCTCTAGTGCAGCAGCCTCGTCCCACTGGACCACCCCCCCATGCCCCATGAGGTCAGGAGCATGCTCCTTTTCATGCCGCAGCTCACGAGCGGGTGACCCGGATCTGACACAGGTGCCGACTGCAGTGCAGGGGGACTGTGCTTCAGGCTTCCCCCAACGTCACACTCAGCTTTCTGGAGCCAAAACCACTTAGTCTGACGCCACTCCCACTCTCTGCTACTCCAGGCTGACCAGGACGCGTCCTGAGACCCCAGAGCCACTCCGACCTTACCCAAAGGCCATCTACCAAGGCAAGGGGGCCGCCCACTGCAGACTTCCTTCACCCATGGGGGAAAGGTGACAGGCCTATGGCTTTTCCTCCAAAGTCAGTGACGTCACTCCTTACTGGGAAGCTGGAGGCGTGGCAAGGGCACACAGCAGAACGGGCCTCTGTCCTTCCTTTTCTAAGGAAGTTCAAGTGGAGAGCACAGCAAGGGCGGGAACGTGTGGCAGACAGAAGGGCAGGGCTCCGCAGTGGCTGCCCTGGGCTGGGTGTCTGAAGTCACAGTGCTGTTCCGGTGCCCTCTCCCTGCCCAGTCCCCCGTGGGAAGTGGGCGGAGGCTTGAAGCAAGGACTCTGGGGGCAGGTGGGGCAGCCTGCAGGTGCCTAGGCAGAAGGTGGCACCAAGAGTGGCAGACTGGGTTCGCCTCCAGGCTGACGATGGCTGCACCCTGGGAACGAAGCAGCAAGGTGGGCCCAAGTCTCCGTCTCTGAAACCCTCAGGCAGATGGCCGGAGGGCCGGCGTCGGGGACAGGAAGACGGCACTCTCGGGACTGGGGCTTGGACGGAGCAGGAGACCTCGACAACACCACGAGCGTGGGCTCCCACAGAGACAAGGTAGAGACAGAAGAGTGTGCACGGAGGGTCTGGGCTGCCCAACCCTGGCTGGGGAACTCGGACGCAGGAGGGTCCCATCGTTCCCCAACGCGGCGGATGCACTAGGCCCAGCGTGTCTGTGAATAGCATGGCCAATACCGATGCCTGCTTTCTTTCCGGGGTCTGGAATGACGTTGCGGGCCAGGCAGAGGGTGACTGGCCCCCAGTAAACACCCGGGGCTCCCAGGTGCAGGTGAGCTTCCCAGCGGGGAGAAAGAGGGTGTCCTGCACGGCACCCCTCGGAGGAGACTGACACATGGCAGCTGCCTTCTCCCACACCCCCTCTGCAGGTTCACTTCCTGACTTCCTGCTGCAGTGACCTTAGCTGAGCCTGTGATTACACCTTGGGTCCCGTGCATCTTCCTGGCAAGTCCCCTAAGTCGGGGTGGCCTGGGGTCCTGACACGTACACCACTGGTCGGGTCTGCCGAGAGAGGGGCCTCACACCCCAAGTGGCCCTCGGCGCCACAGCCAGCGTGTCCACAGGTGGGTGTCACGTGGCAGGCCCACCGCTCCTACAGAGAGTGATGCCGTGCGTGCGCAGCTCCTCACATGCACGGGGAATGGCACAGGCGGGCGGGACAGTGTCGGACACCCCTGCACCAGCCTCGCCGCCGTCCTCACCGTCTGACCCACCAAGCACGGCCACTCTCACGTGAAGATCATTCCAGGGGCTGCCCAATGATGCGGCCGCGGTTCCACCGAGCCGGACTGGCTCTCAACCAGCAGGTTGCCGAGCCGGACTCGGCCATCGGTTCACTCTGCAGGGGCACAGCGCCCAGGTCTGCCCTGAGGGGAGTGGGCTCGGTCTTCGCGCGACACAGCCCACAGGAAGCCATCCAAAGTGCAGGCGCCTTTCTCCAGCGGATCACTCTGAAGCTCTTCAGCAAGGATGCGGCGGTTAATCCAACCTGGGAGGGCTCAGCCTTCATCGGTAACGACTCCACTGCAGCCGCGTGACACTGTGAGTTACAGCGTGAGGCTCCCTTGGGAGTTTGGGACCGAAACTGGGATGTTACCTTCAGAGACACGGACGGCTTTTGTGAGAAGAGGCACATTTCTAAGGCACGTCAGGGGTCCTGAACCAGGGACACAGTCCTGGAGGAAAAGCTGCCACTGAAGAGAGTGTATCAATTAGGAAGAGATGCAAGACAGGGGAGTTCCTTCCCAGAGACATCCCGACGGCAACTTCTGAGCCCTGCTTGCATGGGGTAGCGGCCCTGGAACACCACACACAGAGCGAGAAGCAGTGCCGGCTGGGACCTTTAGGGTAGTTCCCAGGACACGTGCCGTCTGGCGTTGCGTGCCCCATGTTTTCGACGACTGGGTTGCCGAAGTTCACTCACGGGCACTGTATGACCGACCGTGGCCCAGCACACAGGTCACGACCCATCAGTACAGGGACATGAGCACAGCCCTGACCGCCGAGGTCACCCGGCTCTACGTCACACTCAGCACTGCGTCCACCAGAGGGACGGGGACTGCCACGCGCCCCTTGTCTGCACACGCACTGTGGGCCCAGGTACGTCAGCCTGCTCGGGGCCGGGGTCAGCTGAGTTTCAGCGGCAAGAAAGACCTACAGTGTATGTGTGTGTGACAAATGCACATGTTTGCACACGTTTGCACAAATGCACACAAACACACACATGCATGTATTGGCACAAATGTGCACAAACACATACACGTATAAACACACACACTTGTGTGTTGCAAGCACAATGCTCAAAGCAAAGCTGTTCTGAATTTCTCCGTCCGTCCCTCACTTACGTGCTCTTGAAACTGCAGAGAAGAACACACGGTGCTGTCCCCTCAGACACAGGGGCTGACGTTTGGCCCTCACTCCCGAGCCTGGCCCCCACTGAGCAGGGAGAAGGTACAGCGACACTTCCCAGCACGTCTGCGAAGGGCCCGTTGCACACTGGCTGTGAAAACCACCACCAGCCACGCCCTGTGCCCCACCTGCCCCAGCCGAGCCCACAGCCACCTGGTGAGCTTGTTCCTATCTTTACCAGCTTTGTGAATCACGTCCCTCTGGTCCCTTCCCGGGTCAAAGGGCCCACCTGTCTGTCACTGGCATGTACTTGCTGCGTCTCCTTCCCTGGGCTTTGGGACGACCACACCACATGCAGTTCAAGACAAGCCACGCTCCTGAAAGCCCACCCCAGGCAGGCAATCATCGAAATGTGCAGGGGCCAGGCATTTTTCTGTCGCAGGAACCCCACCCAGGGACACGTCTCAGCACACTCGGTCTGGGCCACCAGCATCCTTAGGCCTGCAGATCAGAGGCCTGCCCACGGCACCCCGGGACGAGCGCTCTCAGAGGGCGGGCCTATCTGGTAGGTGCGTCTCCGCACGAGCGTCCAGGGATTCTCGATTCGCAAACCACACACTGCCCCGCAGGGCAGGTGCAGCTGAAGGAACCGCCCCACGGGCGCCCACAGGGCGGACAAGCCGGTGCTTCCCCCTCTCTGCTACCGCAATCATGCTTCCGAGACTTTGCACACACACAGCTCTGCGCTCACACTCACACACACACACACACGCACGCAGGCCTGCCGTGCCAGTTCTGAAAGAGGAACTGCCGAGGCACAGAGGCGCCCTGCTCGGTCTTGGCAGAACTTGCTGAGTGGCCATTCAGAGAGGTGCCACCCATCTGCATGCTCACCGAGTGTCTCAATGTGCCTTTTCTCACCGTTCTGATCACGGGAGATCTCATCAATAAAACCCCATTTCGCTACATCTGAGGGGCACTGAGTTATTTTTCATATGCTTAGATGTGAAGTCCCTTTCGTGTAAAACACCTGTGAACACCCTCTGCCCGTCTCTGCTTTGTTGGCCCTGTTCTTACTGTTTGTTAGGAAGCTGACTTGTAAGGAAACGTAAGGAAACTAATCCCTTGATCCATCTGGAGTTTATTTTAGTGTGAAAAGCGTATGAAAGAGGGACCCAGCTTCAGTGTTGCCCATATGGGTTTTATTAGCACTATTCATTAAATAACTCGCCCAGTGCCGGGTGTTGATTTAAAATGCCGTCTTTAATACATTCTAAATTCACCTGGTTCCTAGGGTTACTGTTGCCTTCTGCCACTTTGATCGATCTGTCTCCCTTCTCGTGAGCCGGCGCCCCAATGTCCCACTGTCTGCTGGGGCTCCTTTCTAGTCACCTCTTTTCCCCGAGGGTTGTCTCGGTGGCTATTTCAACAAGAACCCTCTCTGGCAGCACACTTGCAAAGACAGCCTTTCAGTTTGGAAACATCTCTTCTGGGGCGTGAAAGAGGCCACGTCCCACTCCGGCTGGAGCAGACGGCTGTGACGACCTGTCTGCACCCGGGTCTGCTCAGGCTCCCGCCGGGACTGCGCCAGCCCTGACTCCATACCCCGCCCGAATGGGGCAAAAACAGAAGGCAGGGACACAGAAAACACTGGCCTCACAGGCAGGTTTTCTGACACCCCAGCTTCAGCTGCACGTGCTTCCCTCCGAGACAAGAGAGACGGAAGAGCAGGTGGACATGAGAGGCCATCAGACATGGGATGGTCACATCCTAGGTGATTTGCTCACAGGTGCCCTGCACATTCTGCTCTGTATTTTCTCCATCATGACACCAGTCTTCTCAGAACAGACGCCCAGAAACAGAGAACAAATGGACGGCTGCCAGAGGGGCGGGCGGGAGGTGGGCGAGCGAAGTGAGGCGACCACAGTCAATGACGGAACATCTCTGCAGCTGACAGACAGACGGTCACCAGGACTGCGGCAGCGACGGCACTGCAAGGCCCATCAGTGCCGAGCCCCTAAGCTGTCCCCGTGAAACCAGCAGTGTGGTATGCCAACCCTACTTTAACAAAAACAGTTCAAAAACTGGACGAGCAGCAGCTTTCCGTCAGGAGTGCACATGGACCCTGCACTGAGGCAAGTTCAGGGTGCGCCGCCTGGAGCTCTGCCTCCCCTCCTGCCACCCGGCTCCACACCCGCGTGGCCTGGGGTCAGCCCTGAGGGCCACACCGGGCCAGGGCAGAGTGTCCGCCCTGTGTTCTGGGGTGCTCACCCACTGATGCACACACCTGCGGCCATCCACCCACCTGCCACGTGTCCAGGCAGCAGAGTGGGAGAAAAGGTGCCACCTCTGTCTCAGCCGCCACTCCTGCCAACACCTGGCCACTTGGCACCTGGATCAGCACTGGGCTGGGAGATCGAGATGGCCCCTCGGCCCGGACCCTAACACACCCCTCACTAGAACGGCAGTGGGGCAGGGCTCGCCTGCCAGATCACTTTATAGAGACGTGGGGGGCAGCCCTAGCGGCAGCAAGAGCTGCAGGCAAGAGCTCAGATGCTCCTGTAACAGGCAGTCCCCCTTCTACGTGGTGAGAGAAATAATTTTCCAACTTCGCCGGGACTGCTCCTTACTTCCAATGGGCCACCAACCTCGTCGCCTTGCTTGCATGTGCCCTGAAAAGGCAGCTGCCTCCAAGGGAGCCCCGGTCACGGGAGCCTCGGTGGATGGGACAGAGACAAGACGGGTGTGGCACGTGCACCCCCTCAGCGGCATGGCCCCGTTTCAAGACTGTAACAGCTGCAGCACGCAGGGCCGCCCCGTCAGACAGGACAGGTGTAGGGCACACCTGTCATCGCAGAAAGCGCTACCGGCTAGCGAAGCTCTAGAATAATTTGTACAGGCCTGAGCATCCCCAGGCGCATTTTAAAGGTGACATTTAAAACTTCCCGTCCTAAGCTGCAGAGGTTGAAATTCTCGGCACACTGTAACTATTGACATTTCAAAATTAAACTGTTATATCATTCTCCTAAACGCATTCACCAGAATCTAAATACCACGGCGGGTTTGCTGCTCTCCATTCTTCGTCCTAGGAAAACACGCAACCCTCTTCACCAGACTTGCGTCTTCGCTCATTTTTTCCGCTGGCAGCTCGCACATCCATTTCGTTTCTTTCACAGAACTCTACCCTGTGTTCCATTTTCACGTCTGAAAGTGTCACTGATCATTCCGTCACCCTTCTCTGCAACAGAAGTATGCAGCCGAGATCAAATCCAGCTTTCCCTGCGTCCGTAAGTCTCGTGAGGCGGTGTCTGACACTCTCGACTGGCCTCGTGACCGTCACCCACAGCACACACGCCAGCCAACGCCTGTGCAGGTGCACACGTACACAAGCCCTTCACAGAACCACCCGCTAACCTGCAGCAGGGCAAGGCGACCGGGAAGGCTTCCATTAGCAACGTGGATGGGGTCACATGGGCAGGAGGGTCCTGTGGTGGTGAGGCTGACTTCACTCACGGACATGGCGTTAAGCTCCGCACAGACCTCACCATCCAGTCGGCTGGACGAGACTGGTCCCACTTCTGAGTTATGGTGACTGCGGTTGGGCTACGAAGACACAACTGTCCGAGAAACGCTCACAAGGGTCCCCCACAAGACAGGCACTGAAGGCACAGTGCGGGATTCAGAGAAACTCGCCCCATGAGCTGTCTCAATGAGGAGGGCTGTGTGCCCGGTCAGTCAGTCAGGGACACACTCTAAGGGGACGAGAACACACGGTCTCCTCCACTGTCTTCCAAAGCTCAAATGCTCCTGTCGTGACACCGACCCCGTGAAACAGGGTCGCCTGCTTAGATTGCATGAGGTCAGGAAGAGGAAGCGTGGGCGAGGCCCCTGCTCAGACTCGCCGCTTGCACGCTGGCGGGGACCCTGGACGGCTGGCCTGGCGGTGCCTGTGGCCAAGGGCACTTCCTCTGTCGCCCTGCTGGCAAGACCGCCCCAGCTCACGGAGCGAGGAGATGAAAGATGCTGTGTGGCCCCAGGTGTTTTACGATGCCGTAAAAACCCCATTACCAGCCTGGAGGACGGCAAGGAGGACTGGTCACATGCTCAATTCAGGCACTTTAATGTATCGATGAGGTAAATCAGGGCTCAGACGCCAGGCAGCCAGGAGGGCTCTGACGGGCTTCAAACATGCTGCAGGGGGTGGGCAGCGGGCGGTGGTCCAAGTGCCAGGGTGAGTTAGGAGGAAAAACTATCAATGCCAAGCACTAAGGCAGGGAGTCGGGGGACTGGGAGGCAAGACTGGCAGTTGCTGTCAAGGAATCACGGCGAGCGTCTGAGCGGTGGGTGACTTCCTATACTTGCTTAAGCTTCGTGCTTTCGGGCTGGAATGTCAGCACCCTGCTAAAGTCAGACCCTCGGCGCCTCCCGGCAACGGGTGGCACGGGGCAGTGCCGTGGGGTGGTGGGCACAGGAGCTCCTCTGCTGGCCGGCGCTTATTACCATGCCGAAGCTTGCATGTATAATACATGTCACACGCATGATGGTGGACAGCAGAGCCACGACAGGGGACACCAGTTGCGCTGATATAACTTGGAGGGACATTCAAAAGGAGAGTGATGCGGTCCTGCCCAGTTTTCAAAGTCACTGACCAGAATGCCACAAAATGGTTTTCGGGCCATGCGGTGCACAAAGGTGCACTTACAGATGATACCTAACCCTGCTCACACACGGCTGCACTGCTGCAGTCCCCAAGGGACAGGCAAGGTGATCAGAAGGAGAGACGGCCCCTCCCACGGGCCTAGCGGCCCAGAGACAGCAGGGCCTCTCCCGCCCCACAGAGGCAGACCAGCACGTCCCCTCGGGCCTTCAGGTAGCAGAACGCCATCCCCCAAGTACAGCATGGGAAAATCTTTAAAAAATGCCAGTGCAGAGCCAGGAAAAGCTGAACACGGGGCTGGTGCTCTCAGCTGCACCTCACCTGGCCCCCAGCGCCGCACAGGCCTCACTCTCACAGGCCAGGTGACAAAGGATGGGCAGAGCTGACTGACCCTCTGCCCACCGCAGAGAGGGGACAGGAAAACAAGCAAGGTCCCTCGGCAGCCCCCGCACGACCGGGCAAGCAGCTTTGCAGTTAAATGCTGAAGGTTATCATTGCCGCAGGCAGCCTGCCCTTCCCAGTGACAATTCCTTGAGGTCTACGAAACTCGTGACTGAGTTAGCAGCCAGTGCAATGGGCCATTCGCCTTTCCCTCGTTTTAAAAGCACTTGGCCACAGTCACGGAAGGCAATGGTGTGTGGGAGAGAGAGGGGCCAGAGCAGGGACACGAGGGACTCGGGCATGAGTGGCCAGCACAGGTCACTGGTGACATGGTGCTCCCTGAGCTTCCTGACAGGCCACGCCGGCTTCGGAGGAGGCACCTTTCTCTGGGTGTCCAACCTGAGCCCAGGCGTAGCCAGGACACTGCCCCTCCGTGCTGAACACAGCTGGGCCCTGAGCTGCAGACGTGCACACACCGACCAGCCCCGCAGGAGCTCGGCCTCCGGCAGCCCCGGAAAGAAGGCCGTCAAGTTCGAGCACTACACCCCCAGATGCCATTTTGGAGGGTGGCGCATGCTGGTGGCCCACCAGGGAGTCCCTCTGAGGTGGCGCGTGCAGTGGGACCGGCCCTGGAGAGAGCGCACACTGTACACAGACAACTGGGGAGGAGGGGTGTTCCGGGAGTGGGAAAAGGACTGGAACCCGTCGACCCCTCCTGCGTGTCGATGACCACCAGCATGAGGAGCTCAGGTGACTGGCTACCAGTACAGTGACCAGAAGGGTGTCCGACCGTCTCTCGATTCACCCACAGAACTTCAGCACACCTCCCTGCGTGCGGGGCTCCATTCCCCGCCAGGACTGAGTGGTCCGGGGCTCAGTCTTGTCCCTCCACTTATGCCAGAGTCGCAAGCCCTTGCGTCCTAGAAACGCCAGCTCCACCGTCCCGTCCCGAGGGAAAGTACACCGGCAAACGTCAGCGACACATG
Source organism: Macrotus californicus (assembly GCA_007922815.1). NCBI lineage: Eukaryota > Metazoa > Chordata > Mammalia > Chiroptera > Phyllostomidae > Macrotus > Macrotus californicus. The sequence goes on along the minus strand of VMDR010002050.1, from coordinate 240 downwards.
AGGGCTGGCTGCAGAGTCAGGGGCTGAGGTTGAGGGACCCTTATTCAGAGACAGTCTTTTAGCTGGTCACAGCGCTGGGCAGAGTCCTTAACAAAGTCACAGGCACTTGGCATTCAAACTGGGAGACCTCCCCAAAGTATGCGCACTCTAACCATCAGCACCCACCTACCCACCCACCCACCCACCCACTCATCCACTCACCCACCCACTCACTCATCCACTCACCCACCCACTCACTCA